>DWTO01004022.1:0-11951 GCA_018244755.1 Jemadia pseudognetus
AACATCACGCCTGTTATCCCCGAAGAGGTAGGCAGAGGAGTGTAGAACACTCCCACAATTCACCAGTTATGTTTACGGTCTAATATGGAATAGGTGGTGAGCTTATTGCCATGCACCGGGCACAAATCCAAAACTGTCTATTGTACGAATTATTGTAATTTAAAAAAATGTAAATATAAGCTTTGTTTTCTGATTTTCTTATATTTATAAAAGTGATATAATAAGTATAAATTTCTATAATATTGATTACATTGTAGACCTAGTTGATTTAGTTATTATCTTTGAGCTATATACTATTGATTGGTATGGTAACTTACTATGATAAATGTTTGCAATATAAAGGTGTCAAATATTTGGTTTTAAGGAAAAATATAACTCCGAATGGAATTTAATCGTTTTTTAATTCTACGTATCACCTATACATAACTTTTCATCATATCTATTGAAAATTAATAAGAAAAAAGATCTGTGAGAAAAGTAACAAATATGGATCTTTCTTTTTCCTCTGATATCCACAGCTACGGATATCCAGAGCATCAGTAGTTACTACTACTTAATCATAAATATATAATAATAATCAAGTTACTCACCTCAACTCCTGTTACGCCTAGAGCCGTCACCAAGTTCGGTGTCATTCTGAACGGCACCTTCTCTGGCACGCGAAGCGTCTTGCCCTTTTCAAAACACACATTGTAGTCTATATGCACTACCTCACCAGACGTTAAGTCTACCAAAACATTGTCCAAATGTCTATCACCCAAACCGATTATATAACCTATCGCACTCATTACGGCAACCGAATAACTATACCGGCGAGTCATTTGCCACCATTGCTCCGGAGATATGCTGCTACACCATAATTCTCTCCACAGCAAGTCTCGTGGAGTCTCTGCCGTCAACTCTTCCAGCACTTGTTTCAGTATCGACACAGGCCACTCTTTACGATTCTCAGTGGATATGCCTGCCTCTTTTAACAACGGAGTCAGTTTGTTATAGAATAACTCTGAGGGTCGCGGTATATTCACAGGTTTATTTAATTTCGAAGATAAAAAAGCAGCTTCCCTATTTTGCCAGCGCTTATACAAAGCGAATAAGGGGGTTACATTGTCTACCCAACTGATCAAACCAGAACGCGGTCCTAATGGTATCACAGAGTAATGACGTGCTCTATAGGTTTGATTGTCATTATGTTCTGAATCTCTTGCTAGCATCGTGTTTGTTATGGATAATAATTGCATTATTCTTTCATCTAAATGCAAGTCCTCCAGGCCTTTAAATAAATAAGTATATGCCTTTCCATCTGATCCATAGAATACTAACTTTTTTGGTCTTGTTTTCGTCGGCAAAATAGCAACATTGTTTTCTATAGATTTAATAGTAATTCTTACGGTTCTTTGATTCGTATGTAGTCCTGGCATCGTTATTACAGTATCTTTCATATCTGCTAGTATGGGACTTATATCAGACATTTTTAATATATACGATGTCCGCTTATTCACTTTTTGCTGAAGTTTTATCTGTAATTGTTTTAGCGGTGCCCAAGACTCCTGTGGCTTTTCAGGATTTGCAGGATTTTTTAGCTTGTCTATAACATCAATAATTAAGTTTTGGAACTTACACTGAAAAGCGGTTTCATGCGGTGTCTCTGGTCTAGCCGATGTTATCTGGTGAAGTTGTTCAAGCACGAATACTATAGGATCGAATATAATGCGATGTTTTTCTTTAATCAATTTTTCTTTATCTTCGGGCGACAAATTTGCATTATTCTTAACTTTAATAATTTCGGCTTCCAGTTGCATCAGTCTTTTACTAAATTCAGAATGATGTTGAACTAATGTGCCGAGACATAGTTCATCCCACAGTAAGTTGATCCTCTGTAGTTCTTTAACCAACAACTTCACTTGTTGAATAGTCTTTGGAGCCTGTTTTGCGAGTGTTTCCACCATGTCGAGGAAACAAGAATTTAATTCGTTATTGACAATTTTATCACTTGCAGCATCATCTATATCTATGTTGTTTTCATCAATCTCTGTATCATCGTTAGAAAGAAAAGATCTAGCAACGCCAAGCTCCGTCAAGCTATTTTCTTCGTTTTCTACTGCTCCAACAACAGCTGGGAATGTAATAAGATGGGGAGTATCTTCTGCTAATCTACATAACAAATCAGATACGCATTTTCTAACATATGTTTCAGGATGATTAAGTCTGGAAAACAATTGCGGAATGATGACCTTCCAAGGTTGAGTAGGTGTATTAGCCAATCCAGATTCAAGCACTGTTTGAAGTTCCATAGCATGTTTAACGATAAGACGAAGAAGTCTCAAAGTTGCATTTACAACTGCATTCTCACCACTGTGGTTAATATAATCCGATGCACAAATGAGCTGTAGAAACTTGAAGTAAGCATCAGCTGAAAGTTCAAAATAAGAAAACACTCGTTTCTGTGCCTGTCGCCATATATCCACCAATAGGGCAAGATGTTCTGGATAAGCATTATTTAACGACGAAACTGTACGTAACTGATTTTCTATCATTTCAGATGTATTTATTTCATTCCAATCTATATCCTCGTCATCACATGTTGCTTTTGTTTTGGATAGTATTTCACATACTGCTTCAAAATCCTGAGGAGAACATCCAATCATTACACTCTCAATTTGCAACTTATCATTATCTGTCAATTGTTCCCTTGTTTTGGAGCTGAACTCGACCATTTTGCGGCCCCATCTAAAGCACCAGGCCGCAAAGTTAGCCCACGCTTTGGCAAGTCCAGGACATTGATTCACTCCGAACTGTAACAACTTTCCAACTGCTGAATCTGACAATGGTATAACATTTTCAGAGATATTGTTGTCCACTAAACCTATTTCGGGTAACGCAGAAACAAGCTTTGCCAATGGTGAATCACTATCTAAGACAATTTCACTTTCGTTTTGAACCCATTTGGATAGAGTTAGCAACATTCTCGTGCCTCTTTCACGTAATTCATAACTCTGTTCTCCCATGGCCAATCTCTGCGAAAATCCAAGTGAAATACTTGCACATAAGTTTATAGCATGTACCTTTGAATCTTGTTTTGCATATGTAACCTTACATAACTCTGCTAAAGCTGTTGCATTATTTAAAGTCCATATGTCTAAATCATAAGTATTAGAAGACATAAGAAGAACATTACTTAGTTCATCCAGATTATTGATATTTGACAAACACATTTGAAAGACTGAATTATGTTTAAAATGTTTCAGTAATTCTTGTCTGGCCATAACGATATTAGAATTCTTTCTGGCACTCTTTATAACATCTAATCGCAAACACTCAGTAAAAAAAATGTTTTCTTCTGTCATATTCAATTTTGTAAAATATTGATTCCACCACAACAAACGACTTAGATTCTTGATGTCAGTACCATATTTATTTTCTTTTACAGCTGTTGGTTTGAATGGATTTAATATATGTTTTCCATTCTTTACAATATTCTTTAGCCCATGATTGGCTAATTGCAATACTGCTATATCTTTTAAATAATGAACAGTATTCGTTCTTACAAGCTCTTCTGCACTTGAATTTAACAAAGTTTCACAGTCAATTAGTATGGAGTTGTATTTATCGTCATATTCATTGTAATACAAGTTTAATGCTGCACATACCATTGTTGATTCAACTTTATTTAACAATCCTTGACAAGAACATGTGTTTTTAGATATTTCATTTGAATCTATATTCAAAACATCCCAGTTTCCTAACAGTTCTGAAAAATCAACATTATCTTCATACAGTTTTAGTCCACAAAATGAATCCCATTGTGAAGTTTGTTTCCATTCCAAATCATTTTCTTTCCATTCTTGCATATCTTCCCAGTTTTGTATGTGTTTATAGCTCTCCATAATTTGTTCATGCAAAAATTTACGAACTCTTAGCATATCTCTTGAAATAGTCAGTTTCTCAGTATTTGTTTCACTTACACTGCATTTGTTTAACTTTTTGTAATAATCTATAGCTATTTCGTGGCGAGAATTAGCCTGTTCAGCAGCTCCTTTCAGCCAATGAAATTTAACATTGAACGTTTGTTTGATCCACACATAAAGGCCATGTAATACCTCTGGTTCCTGAAGTTTTATTAAAGCTCTAGCAACACTTATGGTAATGGCCTCAATATCAATATTGGTTTTCGAGTTAGCTGCATTTTGAAGTATTAATGAAGCATGATAGATAGCAGCTCCTAAATGACCTGAATACAAACTATCTGCTAGTGCTGCAGGTCTCACTCTCATCAGCCACTCTTCACATGTAGTACGATTTGTGCGATAGAAACCTTTGATTAGTTTTGTTGGCCCCAAAGGCAGTGCTATTGCAGTGCCCTCTCGGGCATTATACTTGTATTTCTCTAAAAACATCATGAACTCTATTAGCCACCGTGATCGTCTTTGTTCACCAATAATAATGTCTAACAATTTTTGTTTCTCGGTGGCAATGTACTTGGTTTCTATAGATGTTGTTTCTCTTGCCATCTCTTTCAAAGCACCTTCGATTTTCATAAATGTGTCTTGAGGTTTTCCCAGGGGTGTCTTCAATTTTTGTACAATACAAGCATGAGCCAGTTCTGATAGTGCCCAACTAACACAGTGTGATGAAAAATTCGTAGCACAATAGCGGAAGAATAACAAATGATTATCATTCTCGGAACTTTGCAATGGCCAAGAGGACAAAAATGCATCTAATACAAAGTCTCTATCATTGGTTGATAACTGAAGCAAGCTATTTGCAATAGTTTTAAAGTGGTGGTCTGACAATGTCGCTAATGATCCCCTCATAAAATACTCTTTCAGAGCATTAAGTTTTGAATCTGTATTAAGGGATGTCAAACTTGCTTTTTGGCATGTGAACGATTTGATTATTTGTTTGTCTAATTCTTGTTGTACAACATCCCATGGCAATTCAAATAGAACTTCCTTACATATTTTTGCCAAAAACCAATTGTGGTTATCATTGTTCAATATGCACAAGACCGTTATAGTTTTTAGGACCACAACATTCCATGTCAGAGACTTGTTTTTTAATAAAAGTTGGCAATTTTTTATTACAATGACTACTACTTCACTATCAAAACAGTAGCCAACTGATAGCATATTGGTTACCAAAACAAGAAAAATCTTAGACATACCAACTATTGATAAATACTTGTCGAGTTGGTAAAATATATCTGATATCCAATTTAAAACAAGCAATAGTGTTTCTCTTGATGCTTGATCTCCTAATACAATGCTCAATGTATTCAGTATAACTGCAAGATGACCGGAGGTAGGACTAGAACCTGAGACTTCTCCTAAGCTGAGGTTTGACAACCCAAACAAATCTGTACCTCTTGATTGAGAATTTGTCACTAAGTCACTTGATGCAATAAAGTGGTTATTATTTTTACAGTGAGAATATAACAAGAAAAGTATTGCATATTGTAAAGCTGGTCTTTCTTTCATCATAGTTTCATTGTGAGGGCACATTTTAATGGCCAAGAGTTCCAATATACTGGGCTTCAAAGCCCACATCCCTATGATAGAATTACTGGCGTTGGCCAATTCTGATAAACACTGAAGGTAAAATATTATGTTTTTTTCTGCATTTTTAGCATCAACTTCTTCAGCATATTCTGATTTTATTATTTCTATGTCTGGTATAATAACAGCACATGAATTTTGCATGTCAGTCAGAACAAACTTATATGTTTCTTGCAAGAGAGGAATATTTTTCAAGTTGAGCAAGTTACTGTAGATAGACATAACACTGCCTAAGATTTGATGACTCTCTGAATATCGCAAAGGCCGCAAAAGGGACTCTGGTCCAATTGTTTGATTAATAAATTCTATTGGGAGATTTGATGAGATTTCCTTTACTGTATTAGAAATTAAGGTTATTATACTTAAGGACAGGCTCTCATCAATTTGTAAATAGCTCACCATTTCCATGGATATTAATGTAAACAATGCAGTTGAAGAGGAGGAGGATTTGCCTTGTAAGTACTTTAAGAGCAACATGATACATTCATTACCTGCAAGTAACAAGTCCGAGTCTGCACCGAGTTTCAATGTCTCTATCAACACCTGTATTATCTTTGCCAGGGCTTCGGTCAGAAAAGACCATGATACAGTTTGAGACACAGAAGGGCTTAATAAGTTTCCCAAACTCTTTACAACAATGTTAAAAACATTGAGAAATGATGCAATCTTCTGTAGACAGTCTTCATGAGTACTTGATTCTGCTCCTTTATCTTTTTTCCCGGTACTTAAATCACTAGCATAAGAAACCATGTCCTCAACAAATTGGTTCAGCAAGTTAACAGAGAATCCAACATCGGCTTGCCAGTGACGACTCAGTTTAAACAGGGACTGAAGTGCAAATTCTTTTATCTTCTTTGGTTGAGCATTGTCTACATGCCAGCCAACTAAAATATCCACAGTATCCACAAAATGATGTGCAAAGTGCTCAGGATATGAATTTGACATTACGATCATTACATTAATTGCTGCGATAAATACATCTGCTGAGTCAGTGCCTTCTATTATAGACTGAAGTCGTTCCAAGGTGAGTTCAGCAAAGTCTGCTAAGTTTGGATTTTGTAGATCTAACTGAAACGTTTCTAAAAAGGATAGAGTTAACAGATGCTTAATAGAAGTATTTTGTGCACTGTAAGTAGATGCAATCCAATCCAGATGTTTGCGATATTCATGACCCATAACATAACCAATCCTACCCAGCACTACAGCTGCACTCTCCTTTGTTTCTGGTCCAGGTGCATCATATAAGACGTCCAGTAAGGACTCTACCAATATGTCATATGATCGGCGTATATATCTTGTGTTTTCTGGTAACATCACTGCTTCTTGCAGTTTGCTGCATATGAGCAGGGATTTCTCAACGTCAACCTCTGCGCAAAGCCGACGTAACAGCTTGGAAATGCGCGGATCTTCAGGAAGGTTAACTACCAAATCAGATCGCTCGTAAAATTTATTATTGCCCCCATGCGACCAAGAGTCGCTGTTAGTTTGTGCTAGCGATTCGTGGTATTTGTAGGAATTTTCATCTCGGTCGCCCCGTGGCGGGAAACCGCCGCGGCCTCTGTTTCCTCTACCGCCGCCTCTCGACTGACGAAACTCTGTAATTCGGCCACGAGGCCGAAAGCCTCCGTCTCTATGCGGCCCACCAAAAGATGAGGACGCATCGTACGAGCCAACATAACCTCTGACCTTATCATCCGCTGTGTTTTCATGAACGATTTCGTCTCTATCGGGAGCCTCGGAAATTTCCGTCTCCCTTGGGTTTCTAACTTTATGATGTGCAGTAGTCGATATCATCACTAGAATTTATGCAGGATACGTAAATAAAACCACTCATGGCCGCGAAATTTCGTCAGAAAACGAACAAAACTATAAGCAGAAAAACGTTCGTAGCCCAAATTCTTACGCCAACAGAGACAAATAAGAAAGTGACATAGATAACGTTATGGTCACTGTCAGTAATGAAAACAATTTACCATTTCTGAACATAAATATGTAACTTTTCTATTAAAATTCACAACTGTTGACCAAGAATTAAGTTTATTTTATTGCTTTTACAATGTGATTCGGTTTTTAACGTACTATAATAATATTGTATTTGATAATGTTCATTTCGTACAATATTGTCATTACTTGAAACTTTTGAACGAACTTCTTGCCTCATGTTCTGTGGCAATCTGTGGAAACGTCCTTTATTTTTTTATAACAGTATTTTACGGTCTCCGAATTTCGTTTTTCGGCTACACAAAAAATAACTAACACACATATAAATACCGTCTCTGATAGTAAATAAAAAAACCAATCACCGGAAAAGGATGCGCTAGAAACCGCCTTACTAATTATTCACCCAAACTTTACTCTTATATTTCTGCTATATTTCTAGTCTGTTCCAGTTAATAACAATCTTTATTGCAAACCTGTCAAATGCCGTTGATAAAAAGTAAAAATCTGTCAAGATAAATAATGGACTGACAAGCTAGAAGCTACCAAGCCATGCAAGTTTAGTTCACATGCTATATAAAGGAAACTTTAATCTTAATTACCATCGTATTTACTGATATAAATATTTTCCAATAATAAAAATGAAGTCTATAAAACGAAAACATGACTTCAAAGGTATATATGTGATTGTACTAAATTGATAATTCATGGGCTTTTATTTATTAATATTCTTTCTTCCAGCTTTGGAGCTTAGATTAAACAAGGACTCAAATTCGCCTCACTTTATATATTTTAAAGAGCACATTGTAAGAGTCTATACGAAGGATAAGCCGTCAGGGCGAACACTATTTATTGTTAACGTACCACCGTACGCTGATGAAAAAGGCATCATCAACGCATTTAGCGAAGCCGGAGCTGTGCAGACTGTTCTGTTCTACGATAGACCAGGCGCAGGAGATGCTACGACACAAAAATTCATAAAAGAAACATATAAACCAACATTTAGAGTATGTTACCTAGTCTTTGAAAAAGTTTCAGAATTAGACAACGCTCTTAATTTGACTAAACTATGTCCAATGAACTCAAATGGGCATGAAATTAAATTTGGCATTCAAAAATGGATTCAGGAATATAACAACTCTGTTTTAATGCCCAAAGTTTTGAAAGAAAGAGTGGAACAATTTATGAAATACCATGATGAAAAAATTAAATTATCAGACAAGAAAGAAAAACAGTTGGAACAGGTAAATGATGAGGGCTGGATAACTGTCACTAAAAGAGGTAAAGTGCAAAGTTTTGCCAGGTCAGAAAAAGTAGAACACAAAATAATGGCTAAAGAAGAGAAAAATAAAAAACGAAAGGAATTGAAAAACTTCTATACATTCCAAATTAGAGAGTCCAAAATGAAGCACATAGTTGCTTTGAGGCAAAAGTTTGAAGAAGATAAACGAAAAATTGCACAAATAAAGCAAAGTCGGAGATTTAAGCCATTCTAATAAAATACTAATTATACAATTATTTTTTTATTTCTAGCTTACTGATACATTGTGCCAATATTTAGCTCCATATATATTAATAGTTTATTCAATTTGAAATACAAAATGTTCATAATAGATTTTATCACAACTGGCATTCCTTTACATCTTATATCAGCATACAAATTTTTTGTATGATACTATAATATTGTCCACTATAACAATTGATACAGTCCCTTTTAGAGAGTATGGACTTATTTCATTCTATTGCACACCAGTAATGTGACCCAAATGTCTAAATTTTTTACAGATTTACATTCATTAAGCATTATTTTTATATGTAAGCTTTAGTTCTGTCCACATCTCAGAAATATCTAAAAAAGCAAAGACATATATAAAAATATAAATGTGGAATTTAGGGATTTTTATGCATTTAGTCCATAATACATTTACCATCTATTGTGTATATATATCAATATGTATTATCAATAAAAACATTAATTTTTACTTATAATTTGCTACACATGTACAATGTTCACAAAACAGATCAACTGTGCAGTTTGGAAACAATATTTTACGGCTATTGTGACATCTTAACATAACATCACACCTGTAATACCTGAAGAGGTGGGCAGAGGAGTGTAATGCACTCCCATATTTCATCCATTAATGTTATGTATCAAGAATAAAATAACTGTAATTTCTATAATACATGCCACTTAGTGGATTCACCCACAATTAATCATTTCACACATTTGTCTATACACAAAATATATTTAGATCACTACTGGGAAATGTTTTCATGCAACCTGTCTGGCATCTGCAAAAGTTGCAACTAGTAACTATTGTTGTCCACATAACACTGGTCTTTATCTGTTAGGTACACTGGCCCTCTTCTTTGGTGCGTGTCAAATGCTCTGCTGGTGGCTTTTTATAATGATTCGCAGAAGCCTGTTCTCTGGCAGGGTGTCCAGAGACGCAAGCAGGTTGCTGATGTTGCCATACACACAGCCATTCGCTAAAGCCACTTGCACTGATTGCCCTATTCTGTCAAGGCAATCCTGTAAAAATAATTATGTTAAACTATAAAGTGAATATTACAACAGTACAGCCCCTACATAGAAAAAGACATGTCAGAAACCGAGGCTTTCAGAAGAGTAATTATTATATATATTCAAACCGCTGTAGAAATAATTCTAGGTACAATTATAACACTTTATTTCTATAGTGTTTTATTAGCTTTAGAAACTTTATAATATTATTTACACATACTAGTTTTTTTATATTGTCCTGAAAAAAGTGATAGATGAGTGTTGCTACGGTGATATTAAAATGAAAGTGTGGCTGACAAATCTAAGATATCTTTTTATAACGCAGGATAGAAGAAAAGTGTCCAATAGATTATAAATACAATGTTTTATGAAAACATAGAATTATGACTGTTAATGTTTTCAAATTACGACTTATTGGGGAACTCCAGTGAATGACGTAAAATCAGACAAGACCGCGTTAGCACCGAGGGGCGCACTTTTTAAAACACTAAAACAGAATAAGTATAGATGTCCACATCTACGATACTTATTCATTGTGATTATGATACTTATTCTCTTATACGATTTGTATATTAAGTTAAACATATAATTTTAAGTGGTTGTTGGTCGTGTTGGTTGCAAGTGCGACTGTCGATCGTGAGGTCCCGGGTTCGATTCCCGGGTAGAAAACTACAAAATTGTCAAATTTAGGTTTTCTAGTAGTGGTTCGGAGTTTGAATATGTGCCCGATGCATGGCAATCGGTTCACCACCTATTCCATAGTGGGACGTAAACGTAACTGGTAAAATGTGGGAGTGTTCTGCATTCCTCTGCCTACCTCTTCGGGGATTACAGGCGTGAAGTTACGTTACATAATATTAAGAAAAAATTTATATAGGTATGAGTTATGGACAATGTAAAGGCATAAATGCAATAAAAAAAATTGCCACTTTTGACATGACTTTTTCTACATAGGGACTGTCGATACGGGATGGCAGACAGATTTACTTTTTAGGGAAAACTGGAAAGCTTAATAAGAATAGTAAACTTGCAAATAAAAAAAATTTAATAATTTATTACAAATAATTTATAAGTAATCTCTACAAATATTAAGAGGAAGATAGAGAGCAACTGGCTAAAGAGAATGCTACTTACAAATAAAGTAAATTTCTGCCAGCTTTATATTAAGTATAAGTACGGTACCTGTAACTTTGCATCAGTCTGTAGCTTAATCCCTTTTTTAATAAGTTGATGAGCATAATTTTGCACCAGTGGCGTTAATGCAGCTAAGTGTTGTGCATTCACTGCTGTAGGTGGCCCATGAGTACGTCTCCCAGCTCGTAGGCTGTTCAATACTCCTAAGTGTAATTTTATGTATAACTCTGATTCTTTTAGAGATTTGCTGGTCACAGTTTTTACTATAGAGTGTTTCTCTTCTTCTAATTTTATCTTTTTGGGGGGGCTTTCTTCCATTTCTTTGTCTGCAATCCAAATAAAATTACAAAACTTTGTATTCACAATAACACGTAATTGTAAGTTGTATTTAAAATTATTTGAGCTCATAAAACTATTTTAGACATAAAAGCAATGTAATTTTCTGTAAGGATATAGGCACTTGGTGCTCTCTGCCTACCCCATGGCATATTTGGCGTTACGATATGTAGCAATTTTTTTCCAACCCTTACATGGTTCCACTGTTAATATACTAGAATAAAAGGGTTAAGGCAATAGTCCACCATACTGGCCAAGTACAGGTTGGTAGACTTCACAAACCTCAGAAAACATTTTTTTATGAAATTTAAGCAGGCAGGCAGGCAGGGCAGGTTCAGTCACTGTGTATTCCTTAACTATCATAGAAAGTGATATTTAACTTTAAACTAAAAAGTAACTTCACGCCTGTAATCCCCGAAGAGGTAGGCAGAGGAATGCAGAACCACTCCCACGTTTCACCAGTT
>DWTO01004023.1:0-11950 GCA_018244755.1 Jemadia pseudognetus
ATGCTAATTGGTAATAAGGTCACCAAAATCAGTAATAAATTTAGGAAGTTTGATTCACTAAAATAAAAAAAGGTATTGTTGTCAAACACAACATCCTATAAATAAACTTTAAGCAAGGCCACACGATGTGTTTTTCCTCTATTAAATATCTTAAAATGTGCTTTTTTGGCCAGTTGTCAAGAAAATTTCTTCCGGTGTACTTATGGTGCCTGCGTTGAGGGCACAGCCCCTTGCAACGGTAAACAAGATTGCGCCGACAACTCTGACGAGTTGCTGCCCGAGTGTCTAAACGTGACCAGGAAAATGATGTAAGCAAAGATGTGTATTATTCAAAATATTCTAAAACCGTTTGAATGCAACGGAATGAATTAAGGATTAATCTCCATATACCTTTGCCTTTTTGCTATTTCAAATTTGGGTCAAGAATTTTCGAAGAATTTAAACCTTCTCCAATTTTATTTTTAAATCCTCTCTTTTTTTTAAATCCTCTCTTACTTGAGGGTAATAAAAGATATCAATTTCTGACAGGTTTTACTATTAATAATTTCTTGAAAGACCATGGCACAAGACTTCGGGTAGGTCTAAAATTAATCGGGTTGTTCCGAAAAAACATACCCATGTTAATCCGATACATATCTTAATATTCAATTAGGTTTGTTACTAATTGTACAATCCTTTCAGAGACAAGTACAAATGTGATAACCAACAGTTGATAACAGCAACAAATCTTTGCGACGGCGTGCCGGATTGTAGCGACGGGTCTGACGAAACAATTAAAGCTTGTGCAGGCAACACGTGTCCCTCTTATCTATTTCAATGCGCATACGGCGCCTGCGTCAACCAAGGTTCCAATTGTGATAATGTACGTACATACTTAATATTGGAAGTAAAAGCGTCTTAACGATAGACTTCCTTCCTCGTTTTTCGAGTGGTTGCGAGCGTGACTGCCGATCCACAAGTCCTGGGTTCAGATCCCGGGTCGCGTACCGGTGCAGAGGTGATTGTACATTAAAAATTGATGTATTTGAAAAAATATGCTCTTCCTTCTCTGTTTATAAAATTACAGAAACGAGACTGTGCTGACAACTCCGACGAATCAGACGAACTTTGCAACAGAAACACTACAAAGGTTCCAAAACCTACAGGATCTACTACCACTATCGCTACTACTAGGTATTATGTCAATACTTTTTCGTCTATTCTTATTTGTCAAAGTTCAGAGCTCGCAAGCCAAGGTCAACACCATATAACCCCCAAATACAATACATTCAACTGCCTATATCCATATTTCAAGAATCTGTTAGTTACACAATTGAAAAGCACAAGTAATTTTTTTATATTAAATCTTGAACCCTTTCAGCCCAGGTAGTGCTGATTGTACGTTACCGCCGTATCCAGCGAACGGCAAATACAAGGTAGAAGGCGACAAATTAGCCGAGCCCGGCAAGAAGTACTCGTCAGTGTTGATCAGGGTGGAGTGTAACGGTGACTATGCGGTGAACGGAAATAAAGAAGCACTTTGCGTTGGCGGGATTTGGCAAGACATCCCACAGTGTACTCGTAAGTATTAACATAATTATAGTAACGTCAATGAGAAATTGAAACAATACATATTTTGGTATACCTAATGGTGAGGACGTTCCGTTCGCGTCTAAATAATGTCGTGTTAAAACAAATTTTGTTCATTGTAAGAAATTCTGTTTATACATCAAATAGATTAAATACGAATATGTTAACGATTATATTAAAGATACAATGTAATAATTACGTAGGGATTTTTTAGTATTGTGAATTCAAAATTTATTCTGACTTTACTGCCGCAGCTATGAAATTTTTTGACGGTGTGCGTGAATATGTATTTGTCTACTAGAGTACTTTGTGCTTTTTGTGTGAGTGTATAAAAATAATACGTTTGTTTTTATCATACCTGTACATTAATATAACACAAAAACATTTCAGGTTACTGCAAACTGTCACCGCATCACAGTGTTACCTACAGTTGCATGACATCTGTAGGTAGCTCTCAGATTACGAGACCCTGCAATGATATAGAGTTTCCGAACACGAAAGTCATACCAAAGTGCCGAGAACCGATCTATCATGGAACTCTTTCCAACATGAATTGTACATCAAATGGGACGTGGAACTACGTAGCCAAGTGTACTCCAGGTATGTAACTGGCATTATGGCAATCCAAAACCAGCTTAACTTAATTAACATAAGCCACCTAGAAAATCCGATCCAGGTTGACGTATGCCGCGCCGACGTGGTATGACCGGGCATCTACGGGCATTAACCGCAGGCGCCTGCATGCACAACAGAACATCGCGTTCAGAATCATTACCGAGGCGGGTCGATACGTCAGGAAGGACGTTTTGGCGCACGACCTAAGAGTGGCAACACTGGAGTGGTTTGTGGCGTTGTCGGTCCACACATGTACCTCCACGGGTTCGCGCCCCTCCTTACTCGGCCATCCGAGGGTCGGCCGCTCCTGCGAGAGCTCATACGACTAGCGTCATCTTTCCAAAAGGCGGGAGACGACCAGGCTGTCGAGCCGGCGGGAGCACGATACCCTACCACCACCGCCTGCAGGCAGGGGTGTCAACAGCATGGGGCAGTGTCCCCATGAGACCTGTTCGGGTAGAGAGGAAGTCGTCGAGGCCCGTAATCCCCACCAGCGCAAGCAAGCGCCGCAATGGCGCAGCGTAGGATGACCCGATCCATCCATTTCCTTTCAGATTGTGGCAAAATTACTCCAGATGGCCAGGAATACGTCATAGATGGCAGACGAGCGAAGCACGGCGAGTTGCCGTGGCACGCCGGCATCTACAGGAAATCCCAGGGTCTTAACAAACAGATTTGTGGTGGATCGCTGACATCTACCACCACTGTTATTACTGGTAAATTTGATCTTTATGATAATATAAAGAAGACTCTTCAATATAGATGAAATTTTACAATTGCTGCACCTTTAAATACAATACCATCAATCTTGTAAAGGTTTCGTCGCTGTTTTTCTTCACTGTAGACCAAACGATATTTAATCTTAAAAGTTTAAATTCAAACTAAGCTGAAGTACATTGATAAAAACGGTGCCATGTTCTTGTACAGCCGATAATAACACGAGCATACAACAGTTTCAACAACAATATTTATATATTTTTTCGCTACTAAAACATTGAAACAGCATAGGTATAATTGTTATATAATTTTTTTTACATCATCGGCGTCCGATAGAGGATCAACTTTTCATCGGCACAGTAACAGTGAAGTACAAATTTCCATAATAGGTATTCCATTACTTCAGTTAATCGCACCGTTACGCCAAAGACTTTACGCTGTTTCTTACTAAAATTTAAACTCATCCACAGCTGCCCATTGCTTCTGGAATGACGTTGAGGGGAAAATGCCAGCCAATAACTACGCCGTGGCTTTAGGGAAAGTGTACCGACCGTGGAACGAAAGTCATGACAAAGACGCTCAATTCTCCAACGTAAGAATCAGTTTGTTAAATGGAGAATGATAAAGATATTTTGAGTCTTAGATCTCGTACTGAGACTATTCCATATTGAATCAAGAGTCAACGTTTTCAAAGCCTCGTTTATTGTGTATGGTGTAACTGTGATTAATGGTCAATACCATTAGTATTAATATCTGGTCAATAATTTCTTTATAATATATACATAACATCACGCCTGTAGTCTCCGAAGAAGTAGGTAGTTCTTTGTCACTGCCTGCCTGTTCTGTATACTCGTATTTACACATTTTATCAGATTACGTCCCATAAAAGGATGAACTTAATGCCATATACCGGCCACAAATAGAAATATCTGGTACATAACATTATTCGACCCGGGATTAGAGTCCAGGACTTCTAGATCAGCAGTCGTACTTGCAACCATTCGATCAGCGAGACAATCGTAATAAGGTATATCTAACTGACTCAAGCGGAAAGACGGTCGTAAATAAGAAAGATTTGGAATTGTATTGTTAAAAATTCTTTCAGGTCACCGAGATCCACATACGAACAGAGTTCCGAGGCTCCTCCAACAATTTCCAATACGACATCGCCATACTCGTGCTCGAGTCTCCGGTCGTTTATCAGACCTTCATTCGGCCTGTTTGTGTGAATTTTGACCACAATTTAAACAAAATGCAACTAAAGCCTAACAATTTAGGAAAGGTAACGGGAATTGTGTATCTAATCTATAGCGGAGTAGGCAGGCGGACGGAGTAGACAGACGAATGTTGTACAATTTTATGAACCACTGGTTATTTCAAACCTCTCACCACGGAATATAGGGTGGGCCTATTGACATACACCGGGTACAATAGCAGACTTCGTGCGGCTGATTTCAAGTTAGAAGAACTCAATAATACTATTTATTAATATTTGCTAATAATATTTGCTCGACCCGGGTATCGAATCTAGGAGTTCTCGATGCTGCGAGCTGCTGCAGTTGCAACTACTAGCCCAACGAGATAAACATTTTGTAGTTACTTTACGACCTGTAGCGGAAGAAACCATGTTTTAATGACTTGATATTCGAATATCGCCTAAGTATACAACGAAAGTTCCAAACTGTTTGATTTCAGATCGCTGGATGGGGTCTCACTTCTGCCAACGGGAATCCATCTCCGGTGCTGCAGGTGGTCGAACTGCCGTTTGTGTCCTATGACCAGTGTTTCGAAGAATCGCCGGAAGACTTCCGACCTTACATCACCGCTGACAAGATTTGTGCCGGCTATAAAAATGGTACTCAATATGAAATTATTCTTAGTATTATCCTCAGCAAAATACCTCCGTTATTTTGCTTTGTGGCAATCGTGACCAATTCGAGTGCTCTCTGGAGAATTCTAAAAGAATTCCGGTAGACACAAAAACAAAATGAAAAAATACAGACCACTTACCAAAGTCTTCTTGATTGATGAAAAAAAAAATCGCATCTTTAAAGAATTTTGAAAATTATCACCAGGTACCGCGCTGTGCCAAGGCGACAGCGGCGGAGGGCTGGTCTTCCCGGACTTGGAGAAGGGGTACAAGAAGTATTACCTGCGCGGCGTCGTGTCCACCGCGCCCCGCAACGAGCACAAGTGCAACTCCAACGTGCGGACCACCTTCACGTCCGTCGTCAAGCACGAGGACTTCATACGAAACTACGTCAACTTCGACGAGTAATGTTCCACCACTATAACTCGCAGTGTTCAGGCTCCTGGCTATGATGACGTAATAGCAAGCTACTAGCTGCTTAAAAAGGAATAAATTTGTTTATTGTTGTAATGTTAGTATTACTTTAGTATAAAAAGTGTTGTCCCTACCATACATTCTCACCGTCACTCTGGGTTGGCTGTTAGAGAATGCTATCAGGCATTAAATCCGCCCTTTGTAACCAATACTTTTTTATAGATGTAAAAATGATGAATAAATAAATAAAATAAATGAAAGCATCGCATATACAGGTATAGCTATATTTGAGCTTACTGCCGCCTCAAAGGTGAGAGCGGTAGGAGAGGGTAGACTGAGTCAGATGGCGGGAAGTGACGACGCGCATTCCTCGCAACTGAAGGATCTGAAGAACTGATATCACGAAGAAACTGCATATCTTTCAATTGTCCATAATGTTCTCAATGTATGCGAAGTCGAGTTGACCAGCATGGCTGCATATGGTTTTAATTCTCATTCTCAGAGGCGATTCTTGTCCAACGTTGGAACGATAAAATGATCGATGACCATGATAATTGATTAATAGGTACAGGTTTTTTTAAATTTGAAATAATACGCCAAATATATTAGTTAGCATATATTTGCACTATTTAACATGTGCCGTTCAAACTTACAGCTAATCATAAAAAAATACAATTTTGTGAAAAAAAACAATGGCAGTCAGAATGTGAAAAATTACAATAACAATATTGTAATACAAATTTGAAAATACATTTAGTACAAACATTTGAAAAACGGAATGTATCACAAATTGCATTTAAAAATCAGCCTTAGGTGTTATTAAGTTAAGCGGCAAGTTAAATTATATATTTATTACATGTATACGGCACACACGAGGTTATAAATTTGATAATCGTCACTCTATCTTAGATTAAACCAAAGGAGGAAGACACATCTCCTAAATTCGAAAACTAACAATGGACTATATAAAGATGTTCCCAGACGATATTTACATTACATGGTAACGCCCGGTATTTTACCGGGTAGGCAGAGAGCACCGAGTGCCAAATAGACGTTTTTATTATGTACCTCAAATAGTATATACAACTATTTTAGTTTCGAACAACAGTAACCTACATCAAATTTAAACTCGCAAGTAAAATAATGTATTTTTTACTCTACAGTAACTCAAATTACAGTTACCGCAGCATGATTGTTTAAACAAATGAAGACAGCTTTTGACGTAACTTCCAGTGATTATATTATGCAAATTTTCGGATACACCAAGCTGATTGTGGTATATAAAAGTGAGGTTATTTTTTATGCATAATCATAATACACTTACAAAACGATTGCACCGATGTGTCTGAAGGAATTATTATTATCAATAGTTTTTTGATTACTGTTTAAGTTTTCTTATTAGATCCCACATAAGCATACGTAATCATTCTCGCTTCTTGGTCCAATCTAAGAATGTACAATATGTCTAAAGATTATAAAACTTCGTTTACCACACTTTGGTATTCAGTATATTAGATAATATGGCTTACACGAAATAAAACAAATTATTATTAATTAAATAATATTATATGTAAAAATTATTATTTTATTATTATTACTAGATAATTTTGTGCAAAAAAACATAGTCATATAAACAAATTTTTAGTATACCTTTATTTTCTTGTAACGATATACAGTGGGTATGGCAACCATCTTTAAATCAGTTAAATAATTTGTATGGGGGTAATACATTTAAACTGATTACACCATGACGTTGTATTTAAGCAATTGTTACAGAACAAGAATTCATAAAATAAAATAAAACGCAGAGAGTTTCACTTTAACAAACGTTGACTTGTAGCAATAAAAGTATGAAAATTACCATTAAAAAATGGCGCCAATGCAGCCGCCATCTTCTTTACTATTTACACTAAATTGAAATACATTTTCCAAGACATGTGAGATAACCTCCTATTTCGCAATAAACACTTGTGAACAGCTTAAGTAATGTATCTTTCGTTTTTTTTCCAATTCTAGCGCATTCCAAATACCTTAGGTAAAAGAACAAATATTTAACCTTCAAGACACAGCTAGTGGGCGTTTATTAACATATTTGTTTATTTCCACCTAGAAATTGCTTATTCATGTAATATAAATTATACATAACATACTTTATTTTTTCTTACTTTTTAACTGAAATAACTGGATGCATAAATCATGTATATGTTTTTATAAGACATATAAAGCTCTATTTAAATATAGAATTTAACATAAATTTAGCAGCTAACATAGGATAACATAACATAAATAGAAGTGATACCCTAGTGGATTGAAATTCGACCTTTCGCTTCGGAAGACCAGGTTCAAACCCTAGCGCGCACCTTTTAAAAATGTGTGTTTTAAGTTTAAAATCACTTGCTATTGGTTTTGTGCCTGGTGCATAGCAATAGGCTCACCACCTATTCCATAGTGGGACGTAAACGTAACTGGAAACATGGGAGTGTTCTACACTCCTCTGCTTACCTCTTCGGGGATAACATGTGTGATGTTACATTTAACATAAATTTATAATCGATCTGCCATATAAGCAAAATTAAGTGATGCCCAACACTATAATACAGATTAAACAGGATGTGTCAATATCAGCAGAAAGATTTAGTAGTAGTCCACATCTACACTATATGGTTATTCTTCTAAAACATGCTATGCGATTCTGGTTTTTTGAAAAAAGCCATTGTAATCCCGAAAATGATTTAATATTATCTAACATCTGGGGTTATTATACTCTGGGAAATTTACTGATAAAATGCGATGCAGTAAACGCCAAATGATCAGTCCAGCGATCAGTCAAGAGATGGATCAGTGACCAGTCTATTGTTCAGCCCCGGGAGTAATTCAGTGAGCCCTGTGCATTTTATAAAGATACAGAAAAAAGACAAGCATTGCAGCTTTTAGCAAACAGACATCAGTGCAACAAGAATCTTTTGGCAATCCACTACAATTATGGTGCCCGTTAGTCGTGGTCAGTCCACTGGGCCAGTAGCTGTGGAATCGAGATCTCCAATTATTATAAGACAAATACTTTAGCGATGAGCACGAGTATTCTTAATTATTCTAGGTTAAACATTACCTCTAAAAGCATTCCTCTAGAACCATTTAAAAACTCAGCAATAAAACCGAAGAGCGTTAAACCAAAGGCAATGTTTGGTTGATTTTCCATGTCCTAAAATTCTAAGTTAAAGCAATTAGCACTGGACACGCTAGTTATTAGGTAAAAAAATTCCAGACACGTCAGTCTCTCACGTCCACGGGAACACCGATTTTTGACAGTCCCGTGAATATGACACATTGAATTGACAGGTTAATCTGTTATTATTTATTATGGAATTAGTTTAGTTTTTTTACTGGGATTTCGTTTGCGTGGAGTTTTAAATGAGAACCTTTGTTGAGTTGCTTTGAAAAACCTGTTGAAACCTTTTGGGTTATCCCCACTACCCATGTAATCAATTTTTCACTTTGCAGTCCAACCTTTTTAATGTAACAACAGTGTTAACCGACACCGTTAACCACACTGAACCTCCAACTATATCTCTTTTCGCGTATGAAGACAAGTGCTTTTAAAATAAGACTGTATGACTAAATATCAGAAATGTCAAAAAAGATCAAAACCCGCAAAAGGGGCTTGGAGGGGTTCCCTTCAGTAGGCCTGTAAGTGATCTGTAATTCTTTTTGGAATGCTCATATCTTCCACAATATTACGTATGTCATTTCAATAAAGACTAAAATACTAATTTGTCATCGAAACTTATAAATTTGTTTTTAATCAATTGGATACTACTTGAAGTGACCTGTCTAGTTAAAATTAACTGCATCAAATAAAAACAATCTTAACTGAACTTTGTCTTGGACTTCCAATACTATTAGGATTTTAAAAAAAGTTTTGTTCCAAATCTATGAATCAAAAAATAAAAATAACCATATGTGTATGAAAACAAAACAACACAAAAAAAATAAAGTAATTCAATTTGGTCATTACTGCATGGGGTGGCAATAGCACCTAGTTTACCCTCTTTAAAATATGTAAACCATTTATGAGTTCGATGAAGTCGATGCACTACATGATGATCCGGGGCTCGGGCACGGAGAGCGCGATGGACTTGTGAGGCAGCACCTGGCCGCCGTTGATGTACAGCTCGTCCTTGACGATGACGTCCTCGCCCAGCACGCTGCAGTTCTCCATGCGCACCCAGCGCCCCACCACCGAGCGCCAGCCCACGATGCAGCCGTCCAGCCACGCGTGCTGCCGCACGCACGCGCCGCCCAGGATCGTGCTGCGCTTTATGCATGCGCCTGCAACGATACGCTATTATCTTAGTGCCTTACAACAAGAGCCAGCCGAGGGGGAGAGCCCCTGGTCGGTCTACATTTTATTACATTTTTTTAACTTGAAATTCGTAATAGTACTCACTATGCTGGAGTCTGGATTTGTGCCCTGTATCGCAATAGGCTATATCTCTTTTTCATGGTAGGAAGTAGGTATGATATTATGTTGATGATGATCATGAATCATCTGACAATTGCAGCTTGCACATTTGATAATATCTTTACATAAAGGGATAATTAAAAAACAAAAGTACAACTAATTCTAAAATGGGACGAATTCATGTTCTGCTATTGTTTCTTTTACTTTTGAGAACCATCCACAAAAGTTCAATTATCACACCTCGGCATGAAAAACATACAAATTCTAATCTTAGCCGCGACTTACCATCTTCTACAACAACGTCTGGTCCAATGGTGACGTTGGGCCCGATGCGACAGCCCTTGCCGATGGTGGCCGTGGGATCGATGAGCACGTTGCCCACGACGCCAGCGCCGTCGTACAGCGCGCCGGAGTTCTTCTGACGTAGGCTGCTTAGGTATAGGCACATGCCTGGAAGAAATGTAGCGATTACTAACAAATAGATAACTGATTGCCGATTACAAATTGTAACATTATAATTTTAAATAATCATCACAATTTCTATCATTCATGTGTTATTTTTAAATAATGTTAGTATTTTTTTGGATACATAATTTAATTGACATCATATCATTATTGAAATTACATGAATTATTATACAGTTATACCGAAATAATATTATAAAAAATACTTAAGACACTAGTTTTTTATTATGAAATTGATTTTGTTAGTATTAAAAAAACTAGCTGTATGACTAGCCACTGATGGCTAACTACACTTTGCATATGAACTCATTCGACAACTATAAAAAGTAAAAATTACAAACTGCGGATATTACTAAGTACCTTGAACAATATCTGTGAATTTATATAAAATTTTACCTGTTAAGAAATCCTTAGGTTGACCAACGTCCATCCAGAACCCTTGTAATTCCATCGCGTATAACTGTCCATCCTCTGCCATGAATGGGAATACCTCCTTCTCTATAGATGTGGGACGTAATTCTATTCTGTCCAACACCGACGGGTTCAGAATATACAACCCTAAAAAGTTAATTTATACAATTGTTAGTTAGCTCACACAGTTATCCAGTTACGTTTACATCCCATTATGGAATAGGAGGTCAGTCTATTGCCATACACCAGGCACTTATGCCAGACTCCGAGCCACTACTATAAAATGTAAGTTAGAAAAGTCTAATAGTGCCTGACCCAGGATTTCAACCCAGGTCCTCCTGATAGGCAGTCACACTTGAAACCAACATTACCAAGTATATAACTGTACTAACATACCCTCTTAATTAGATTATGATTAGATTAAGAAAGATACATAATATTTAAATTACATTTGGAGAGGTGTTATCAAATACATTTAACATCCATTAAAACTACTTGAGGTTCTAATAGTATTATATAAATTTCTAGAAGAACTGAAGAAAACTAAGTTCCTTCCTCCTTCAATTTCTCATTTGAGAAACAACAGAAAAGTTGTAGCTCTCAACAGATTCCTAATAAATATAAAAGACCCCAGGTCTTTTATACAGACATTAGTGCTAATCAAAGATAGTATTGTAATTGTCCATATGGAAAATATACCATAAGGTGACATTTGGGTTGCCTAAAATTATGAGCTAGATGAATTTATTGATAATAAAAAACCCTAGCCATCAACAATATACTATACTCTGTTGTATAAAATACATGAATGTAGGAGTGAATAATTACAATAGATATTTTAATTAAAAATTCTCACATACCAGCATTAATTTTATTTGATATGAACTCTTGTGGTTTTTCCACAAAGCTTTCAATTTGCCCATCATCCTTATAAACTACAACACCATACTTTGATGGCTCTTCCACTTTTGTCACAACTATGGTGCCTTCCTGTAAACAAAATGTATTTCAAAAAAAACCAACTCTCACTTTAACAATATTAAAACAAAGCAGGGCATGTATCTTTAGAGTAAATGTGCATTTCAAGAATTAAACATCATTTGCTTGAAGAAAAATATCATGAAGAAGCATCATTCTTTAAGTTATGTGTTCCCAGCATGAATTTGGCCAGTGTTGCAGCATGGCCTTAACCCTGCTCAATCTAAGAAGAGACACATTTGTTGCAGTGGTATGACTAGAAGCATTACAAAGCCTTACAAAGTTGACTATGTTTATGATTATGTACAAAACAGACCTTCCCATGACTCCTGTGAAATTTGGCCAGTTCTTTAAAAGGGAAATCACATATAACATCAGAGTTGAGAACAAAAAATGGCTCGGGACTTGCACTGAGCACATCTCTCGCTAAGGCTAAAGGTCCGGCAGTAC
>DWTO01004024.1:0-11950 GCA_018244755.1 Jemadia pseudognetus
AAGCCAAACGCTTCATCCACACGTTTGAATTTGTGGAGACATGTCGAGGTTTGCCAAGCGTGTGGATGGGGCATAAGAGAGCGTGCCAAGTTAAATCTTAGATTCTTAGCGGTTCTCCAGAACATTCGCTAAAATGTGTGAAGGTTGCTGAAACGTGAACTTAGTCGATGTGGTGGATTAGGCCCTAATAGTATTCTCATTACACGAAAACAGTGTCCAATGATAGAATAATAACTGAGTTAATTTTGATGATGCTGATGAAAGAACTTCTAAACCATTGGCTAAAAACCCTAAATAGATCAAGTCATGCTATAAGACTATCTATGCTAGACATAAAAAAAATTCACACTCATCATTTTTCCCAATCGCGCCAAAAGAAGTATAACTTCAATATTTATTTTTGGTAAAGTCATATAGAAAGTTTGTCTTATGTAGCCTGGGGTAACTTGTAACTTATGTCCAAGACTAAGAAGAAATTAATGATGTGTATACAATTAATTGCTACAATAAAACACGTATTTATTCATGTTTTATTTTTTTGATCCTACGCCACAAACGCCCAGATCGAACTTGATGTCATTTATATACATCTGATGTTTGCATTGTTGGAAATCGAACTCAGGACTGTGTATGCAAACGGGATAACATGCGTCAAATATCAAGTTGGGGTGTTTATGGTATTTCAAACTCATTTCAATTATGAACAGCACATTTGATGAGTTTGATTCGTTAACATTTTATCAGTTTCACGAAGTTTTGTGAGCTTTAACACTAAGCGGTAAGGGTTAAAATTCTACTGAGAGGCAACAAAATCTCTGTGACACTGCTCTCATCGCTCGTTTGGGCGCATTCGTCGCTGACATGCGCTGTCATTATCACCAACCGTCGCTTCTAGCCGACAGTCATGCCGTCTCGCTCGCTCCTCGCGCCGGCCGGCTGCAGGAACAATCTCGCGGGGCTGTACGCTATCCTATGAACGAAGCGTGCAGGCACAATGCCTCGCAGGTTTTGTTCTTCGCTCATAACAAACTTGTACATTACTTGGTGTACATAATATTCAGTACCTTATGCAACATTAGAGTCAAAAGTTGCGTCGTTTAGCCTGTCAGTAGGCCTTGACCTGAACAATTTTCAATGGAGCATTTTATTAGCATGTTTTCAACCTTACGTGAGACAGAAATAATAAAATGACCATGGACCATGTGGTCATGTAGTTGGAGTTATTGATCATATGACTGGAGTTATTCATACCAACTCCATAGATTAAAAAACATGCAGTAGTAGGATTTCATAAATAAATTTTTATATCGAGAAAAGTTCAAGGCTTAGATCAAGTCAGTGTACTTATTGTTTGTCTTGTTCAATGATACTTCTAGCGCTTCTTAGGTAACACATCACTAAACTGCTTATGTCTTGCACACATTTACGTTTTTAATTTTTACTTTGCATTGCCATTTGTGTCACAGCAAAAGCAATCGATAGATTGTTGAGCGCTAAATTCAATATGTAGCAAATTAAGAATTCAGCAAACTAAATCTAAACCAAACTTCATTAAATCATTGTAGTGAAAGAAGATTTGTCAACTGATAGATGTTGACATCACACAACTAATTTATTTTAGCTACTTTCATAGCATTGTGTCATACAGTCTACTCCTTTGGGGCAGTGCCGCAGATATTGACTACATTTTAGTGCTCCAAAAACTGGCTAGTCGAGCTATCTATGTGATAGGTCCTAGGGAGTCACTATGAAACACATTCAAAGACAGTTACATACCTACACTACACTCACAATATATTTATGATAACCTTATGGATATTCACAAAAGTCCTAACAAATTTAAGAATAGTGATCTCCATTAATGTAATTTAAGAAATAAAAATAAACTTGCAGTATCCACTATTAGACTCCGTAAAGTGTCAAACTCGTTTGTAGGTCAATGTATACACTTGTACAACAAACTACCAAATGACAGTAAATTTGTCAGTTTGTAAATTCAATAAATTCATTAAGCTTTAATTATCTCTAAAAGCCTGTTACTGCATTACAGATTACATACAAGACATAGACGTTTAGAAAGAAGTTCCTGTAGTCCTAAGGCTTTAAATTATAGTTTATATTTTAACATAAGTGCTTATTTTAAAAGATGTAGTAGAACACCTATGGAGTTCACTGTTTCTTCTCCATAGCAAAGCCTTTTCCGAAGTGTTGGTAGTTTAATGTTGATGTACAAAAAGTGTTCTAATGAACCAATTTTGAATAAATGATATTTGAATTTAGGGGAAATAAAGAGATTGGTGAATTATGCAAGATTGTGTAATACAATTTTAGTACATGTGCGACATTAGGGAGTTTGCAAGTATGTTGTTATTAGCTTTGAAAAGTATTATATGATGGCATGGAAAGACAATGTCTCTTTCCAACACATACTCTGCTCTATTGTCCTGCTAATACCATAATTATAAGCCAAAGAATCATTTAAATCAAATAATACTAGCCTATAGATTTAACTCAGATATTGTTTAAATATTATCATGTATTTTTTATATCTGAGTGTAATTTGGTGTGAAAAAAAAATTGAAATAAAAACCGCACTCAATTAAAATCTATGCAATAAGCACACAAGGTTTATTAATATAACAATTAGAATTTAAATGAGAAATAATCCACTTTCATAAAGACAGGTGACCTGCTGATAAATGAATATTTGAGTTTGTCTTCTTCTGTTCGATGATGAAAAATATAGAATTGTGGTTACATAGAATAAACACCTCGACAAGAAGAATCCATTTGCTTTAATATTGGTGAACAACCTTGTACTGAGGAGATCACAGATCCTTGAATCCTGGTTGTAACAAATAATTAAGCTGCAAAATATCCACTCTCCAAACCAGCCTTTGTCATCTACCTTAAGACAGATTATTCTAAATGTATCTATAACAATTGTATATGTAAAAATACAATTAAGCACTATTTTAATGTCCATTACCATTATTTTTACTATCCAACACATCTAAGGCAGTAAAAATGTTTCAGATGTGCAA
The DNA here is from genome assembly GCA_018244755.1 of Jemadia pseudognetus. Taxonomy (NCBI): domain Eukaryota; kingdom Metazoa; phylum Arthropoda; class Insecta; order Lepidoptera; family Hesperiidae; genus Jemadia; species Jemadia pseudognetus. The sequence continues at coordinate 3,045 of DWTO01004024.1, forward strand.
TTTAAATGCATTACAAGGCCAATTTCATCCACTAAAGCCATTGCTTATTTTTTACCATTTATGTTACATTAAATAAAATAATGGTTGTTTAGCATTTGTATATTATGTATTTTGAAGTTTGCTCACAAAGCCAAATTAAAATTTACATAAACACAATTTGGTGATAACTTTATACATGACATAAAAGATTCAGAGTAAATGTTGATGCTGACAAATCCAATGACAAATAAATTATCAACTATTCTTACACTTTCCAAGACAAAATAATATAAAAAGAAACAAAAACATTCAGTATCACTAGAGATCAGTTATCTGACGTTATGTTGCATGTGTTGCACTCGGAGACCAAGTATGATAAGAACCCTGACACAGGCATTCAACTTTGTGACAACACACAATACCCTTTGTATAAAATTAACCAATTTGATAACCATGAATATATACATTTAAGTCTTCAGTTAATTTCAATATTTGCTATTTTAATTATAGTAAAAAAATATGCATACCTAATATTTAAACGAAGCTACATGTGAGAGGGGGTAAACAGTGGTCTGTGAGACTGACTTCGGCGACGCCGAAGAGGAAGGGGCGAGACTACGGAGAAATGCAAGGCTGGGGAGCTGCCCCGCGGCGGAGCCCTCGCTCGCCCTGATTAAATTTATCCACAATTGTCTCTTCACAAGTTACTCGGTCTAGGGTGTGAACATAACTTGCACTCTTAAAATCATGATATATATGTTTGATCTGTCCACTTGTGGTCGCGCGTGGAGGAGGCACGGCGGCGCGTGCGACGCTGCCGCCGCTCAGTTATCCATGGCGTATCTCCTCGTCCACTCCTTCGCATTTCGAATCGCCTCGCTCTCGTTCACCTTCCATAGCTCCGCCACATCGTTGGCCAACGGATCGTCGGGGTTAGGCGCCGACAAGAGCGCCTGGATTGACAGCAGAACCGTGCGGATCTGCAGTGCAGGGCTCCATTTGTCCTTCAGTATGTCTAAGCATATACGCCCCAACCGATCTATGTTCGGATGGTATATTTTCGTAATAAATCTAACCTTAGGCGCCGACATAGGATAGTCCTCTGGCAGAAATAATTCTAATTTGAATAGTCCACCCTCGAACGGAGAGTCTTCCGGTCCCGTGACAATTACGTGAAAGTAACGTGCATTCGTCTCGCTGGGAACCGCGCTGATGCCCGGCACGGGCTCCTGCATCAATCGCTGTGTCTCTTTGATTATTCTACGTGGTAGGGCTGCCATTTTATATATGCGGTCTAGCGCAATTTGTCAAATGAGAGCAGGTATTCATATAATTGTATAAAATATCTAATAGTCTTAGCACTGCACGTGTTTGTTACGATTTCAGAGGCACGTATTCTAGAATAGTGAGTTATAACAGCATATTAGCCATGATAATGCTGAAAATGCGACTACAAAAGCGAAGTACCAACTTCAATTTTTTATCTATAGACTATAGAACTTAAAACAACCATAGAGAACACGTGCAATATAGAAAAGGATGCATTCACGATTAATCTAGAAAAAATCGTTAATTAGAATATATAAAATAAAAAATAATATTTAAACTATCAACCATTGTTAAAAGGAATATAGTTTTGGAATTAATATTATATTTGGTTTTTATAATTATGTTTTATGACCAATATAATGGTAACATTCGCTAACTATTATTGTACTAAATCATTAGTTCAAACAATGTTCACTAGATCGAGCTTTATACAATTTGTATCGAGTTACTTTTGGCGGGAATCATGAATGCTGTGTATTTCACATGTCATGTACATCGCCATATTTAGCAATGTAGTAATAGAGAACGAGACATTGGAAAACAAGTACGAGGTAAAATTTTATGTATGCTTATGTGTTGAAGTTTGACATCGAAGTTGGATTAAAAACCCAAGATATTTAAGATAATTTAAATGTATTACAATGCCAATTTGCTTAATTTGTCTATCTTCATTATTATCGTTTTGTTTAATCTTTCAGTAATTTTTCAGGTGACAATGTATGTGAGGTATGTATGGCAGTGTATGTACAAAACTAGTAACTTTTAGCTGGCTAGTACGGGTACAAATTCATTACACTAGAAGGAAAAACAAGCTGGCGACAAATTTTACAAGTGTAGGGTAATACACTTGTAAAATTTGCGAAAAGGGTTTGCGTAATAGGGCTCGAAATATATATAGGTATCTTTTAGGATGTTCTTAAAGGCAAAACCTTAACTGTACTAACAATAAGATAATTTACAAGTTATTTTTTGTGTGTACTAACAACTATCGACTACGTCTGTTAAAAAATGAATAAATAACTTTAACATAATATCACGCTTGTAATTCCTGAAGAGGTAGGCAGTGGATTGTAGGACACTCCCACGTTCTACCAGTTACGCTTACGTCCTATCATGTAATAGGCCATGAGACTACAGCCATAATATGAGGTACATATCCAGACTGCGAGCCACTACTATAGATTTGAACTAGAAATCCTAGTTAGAAAAACCCAATAAGGGTATTATTGTCCCGGGATGTAAACACATAACCTCTCGATCGGCAAATAAATAAAAAGTAGTCCGCATGTCTGCGACACTCCTAGCTAGGTATTGTAGTACATGGCCTTCGACGCAGGGCTGCGTTAAAAGGTTTTGTCCCCTAATATCGCGTAACACTCAATAGGTCTTTGGGAAAATCCGATTTCCGACCCTCATGCGTCACGCGAATATATACTTCTCTCGATTGCCCGTATTGTACGCTTTGAGGTTTGATACGGTGGTTAAGTGAGCGTAGAGAGTGCTTAGTTATTGTGGTCTTAATATTCAATCAATGTACAGGATCGATATTATTTTATATACCTTAACAGTATGATAACTTTTCTTCAGGATTACAATTGCTTTATTTTCTATGCGCTTAAAATACGGAACTTTCTATGCCTATTTCTTAAAAGTGGAGGGGCAGTAAGCTTGTAGTATAACATATACCTACTATCGGTATACAAAAGATTCCTTGTCGACTTCGGTTTCGTGGATACATGTGTAGTTCCGATATCATTTTTAACACTCCTTTCATTATTTGGTATATTATTTGATATATTATTTGATAAGTATATGAATACTGTCTGTCCTTTCCCTATGCTACTCGTATGTCCATAAATAAATGTGAACACACATATTTTCAAAATATAGCCACGACTACCAACCCACCCTAAATATCTAAAATTTGTTTTGGTTTGAACGCCTCGTATTTGCAATGTCTGAGTCTCAGCTTTTTATATATGGTTTTTGCACAAGTAGTAGGTAGTAATTTCTTACATTCTTCATCATGAGAGAGAAAAAAATACAAATTATATCTCTGTGTCCATAGATCGACAATGTCCCGGGGGTTCTGGAATAATGAGACAGGTAAGTAATGAATTTGGCCGTTATTAAATACGAAGAATCTGTTCTTTGTTCTTACGTGATTTATTGTATTATAATAGGAACTATAACTGGCTTTTACGTACCAAGATAATGATAAAATTATGTTGATGGTTTTAATGATAATGGCTTAATAAATAAGTTTTTATGTGTTTATATTACATTTGCAAATCTTCTTTTGTTCATTTTATTGGAACTTTTTAATATTGTTACATACTCGTAATATTTACTTTATTTTTAATATTGTTATATACTCGTAATAAGACTGCCTCGTTGGTCGTGTTGGTTACAAGTGCGACTGCCGATCGGGAGGTCCCGGGTTCGATTCCCGGGTCGAACACTATAAAATTATCTAATTTAGATTTTCTAGTAGTGATTCGGAATCTGGATATGAGCCCGATGCATGGCAATAGGCTCACCACCTACTCCATAGTAGGACGTAAACGTCTGTTGAAGCGTGGCAGTGTTCTGCACTTATCTGCCTAACTCTTCGGGGATTACAGGCGTGTAGTTACGTACTAAAAATGTCATACTATATTTTGTGACACTTGGAAGTAATACCTACATTTCTCTAATTACCTCTAAGGGGAAATATCGGCGTGATGTTGTTTTACTTTATAAAAGTATAGGTACACTATTGAGAATATTATTATTAGTCCAAGAGCACTTAACAGATAATAAATTGTTTGGTGGCAGTAGCAGATTAGATTTAGCCGCAGTAATGCGAGGAGAGTGCAACTTTATTGAATCTTGAACGCAACCATCTTTTTATGTTAATTACTTCTACGAGACGTCGAGAAATCTATATGGAAATTTCCATTGATTTTTTTTAACTTTTTTCTCTAGTCGATATCTGAACTTTAAATACTTTCGGGTTACTTCCAAGTTAGTACATCGTCAAAAGTCAATACTATTTTTCAAAAGCACTTATAATACAACAGTGGATATAATGAAAAAAAAAATTAACAATATACGTGCGCAACTGTGTACTTATATATATTTTGTACATTAGTCTTTGTTAAATATCTTTGTTTCAGACTTTTGACCTAGAGATCGTTTATATCTATCTGGCTGAGTTTTGTTTAGAGCATGTTTCATTCAACGCTATTGAGAAGATCATTTATATTGCGAACAATTGGAACGGGCTATCACTAAATTGAATAAAACAAAGATTTTTTGTTAGATCTCATCTGTAATGGATTTTGAAATTAACAACGGATACTACGCGATATTCGCCGTTCAACAGTACGCGGACCGTGCTGCAACAAAACGTGAGTCTTGCTTCAACAATACGAGAGTCACGTTTCTGTAATACGCTGAATATTATCCCATTCCATCAATTCACAAGATAATGTGCACATTTTTTATACACAGATTGTGTTATAATAAACGCTAAGAATTAGTTGGCTATTCCGTTTATAAAGACGTAACTGTCCCTTTTAAAGGTATGAAGTGCTTAAACATTTAAAATTTAATGCTAATAATTAATTTTAACAATCACATTAACGCGCTCCTCGTTGTTGTTACAATTTGAAACTGTTTCCAGTTACTACAAATTCTTATTCAATTTAAACATCACGTACGTAAATATTCAATTGGCTTGTTACTTTTCCTTAGATTACGAATACTACTGTTATTATCAATCATGCCTGTATCCCTTCAAATTGAAGCTTAAATTATATGCCCTCAGCTTATGAAAGCTAGTAATCATTCAATAATATAAGTTTTCCCTTCGAATAGAATCTTACCGACAATTTGTAATTTTATCTGTTTAAAACATTCCCGTCAACTATTACCGTCTATTAATTAATGATTGAAAATTTGTCTCAAATGCTGCTTTTTATGTGGGAAAATCCATAATGGCCGCCTTGCTATCGCGGAGGTGACAGTTGGAGTTGGAGGATATGGGTCCATCCATCCAACGGATGGGATGAAGCTAGGCTTCCTCCATCCCGTCTTCCTTTGAGAAGTAGATGAAAATACTGCACGTATAATATGAAGGTTATCCACATCGAAAGGCTAACGTAATTCTCATAATACTTCTTCACTATGTACGTGAAAACGTTCGCGAATGTTCGTTAAATATGTTTTATCGTTATATCGACATGCGTATTGGAGACGCTAATATTATTTATTCAATTATTATTTATTGCAACAACTTGTTGAGCTATTACTCTTTATGTATTCCATAATAATAATAGGATATTGAGAAACCACAAAGGCTTCTCAGACAACAATACAAAGTTGAAATTTCAACAAAGTTGGTTCTAATCGTCCCTAATGAGCGTGAACAGCGTCTGTGACCGAAACTTCCACGTCATTCGTCCATTATCTTACGGAGAAACGATGTAAAAAGGAAAAGTGACAGCTAAGATATGGAAAATAGTGAAGAATTATTTATTCTTTACTATAAAAAGTAAATAAAATGCAGTTATTGGAATTTACTAGAGCCTAACCAAAGCCATCCGTGAGTTTTAATTTTCCTGTCTCCCGTTTGCCGGAGTACCTATCTAGTTTTGATAATTAATTTAAATTTTTTTGTTCTGACATAGCAAAGTGTTGCCACAATCCATGAAAGTGATATTGATAAATTTGTTTATTTTTCTCTAGCTCATGATTTAGTTTTTATCTGTTCTCAGCTTGATTCTAGCTCAAGATTTTTGTTAATAAGAATGCATTTGCAATACATACTTTTTATATAACAATAGTACGCAGATATACAGTGTAATATATATGGAAGCGACCACAAGTTGAAAGGTGATCGTAGTTCGTGGAGATGATCAAATCTGCTCCATGAATAATATTGTTCAGATTACAAAATTCTTAAAATAAATATTAAGATGAGTTGTCTCTCGTGGACTACGATAAACCAACTTTTTTCTCTGCGGCAGCAGCGCAGACAGAACTTTAACGAGATTGTTACAGAATATACAAAGTCACGTAGACAGACACCCATACTAATAATATTAATCGGGACGTTATCATTCTTCAGCCAGAGAATCGAACTTCAATACCTTTTGATAACGAAATTCAATGAAAATATATGAATAAATTAATTTTATAAAATAACTCACCAACCAACCAAATGCAATTTAATACCTTAATTAAAAACAAAATTCGTATACCTCGCAACGGTGTTCGAATGTTTGAAAAATGACTGCGAAGAACGAAGTTTCGGAGAATAACTTAAACGCGCGCGTTTCCGTACACACGGCGAACGCCACTGCCGACTAGCCCGGTACTTACGTGTTCGCGTTGAACTTAACCTTTAAAAGGCTCGTTTGTTTATTCTGTAAGTACACACTACACTATTTCGCAGTCTTTTTGATATGTGCTAACAATTTTGTATGACCTTTTCCAAACTATTTCGATTACAACGTTTGCTGTATATACTCTAGGTCAGTAACGATTTTAAGCACTAAACATTTCTTTTATAACTAAGTAACCAAACATTACATGATATCACGCGTGTATTTCTCCAAGGGGGTAGGTAGAGGGTCGTAGTACAGAGTGCAGTACTCCGACTCGTCACCAATATACGGGGTGAATACTATACCGAGGTGTATTAGAATATACGAGTAGGTATAGACTGTAATGGTCCCATTTTAAGACTGTTTTTTTGTTCTCGCATCTCCATTTGTGTGCAAAACTGCACCCCCATACCGACAGAGATATGGGTTTGTAGCATAACCATCTGTCGGAGATCATAAACTGTAATGGTGGTCTTCGTAAAGATTTGACGATAATTAACAAAGAACGATAGCCTAGTGGTTAGGATCACACCTTTTACTGTGGTCTCGATTCAAATCGATTTTACAACGTTATATACATTTTTAGAATTGAACATCATGTGTTGTAACTGCTATGGATAATATCGCGAGGAAACCCACACATTGTACTTTCTCCATAATATTTTCTGGCATATTATAAAAGTATAAGCAACCTTGACCTCAACCTTAAACCTCATTATGACAGAAAAAAATTATTCAGAAACGAACAAACAAGTTGACAATGATGGTAGTATACTAGATGAAACAATGACAATGAATGAAATTAATAAGTCTGGTTGTTTAACGTGCCCTGGGTTCGGCTTAACATAGATCAACAGATTTTTTAGGATCCGCTCACGAACCAGGACAACGAGTGTAATTTTCATTAATGCAATGACTTTAAAAATGTAGTGACTTATTTATTTTTTTGCAAAATAGATATACGTTAATAGTGTTACACCCGCTATGATGTGTTTAAGTGTAGACCTCAGGAAAAACATCGCTTTAGTAATAGAAATGAAAAAAAAAACTGTAACTGTAAGGTATATTTAACTGAAACATGTCAAAGTTATGACAATAGTTCCATTACTCATTCGTTGGTCATTAAAAAAATTGAAACTTTTTAATTTACTCAATTGTTATTTTTACTCTATTAGTAAAATATAATACGTAAAAATTAAATTTCCAAATTTAAATTAATTGAAATATGCCATCAATTTAAAGAAACTAGCTCAACAATTAAACCCAACAATTAATTCGCTTAGGATTACACCTATTATTATTTTATTAAATAAAATAAAAAAGTTTAAACTGAAGTAACTTACCATTCACATCCATATAATGTTGAAGATATAGACGACAAAACTCGGAGGACACTTGTGGCATGCGATACGACAAAGTTGGCTGAGGGATGGTAGCGTGCTACCGCAACCGAACCTCAGCAGCGACTGGCGCGGCTGCGAGCTACACGGACACTGCACGCTTTGCCCTAAAGGGTTGCTCCACGTATCTCATATTGCTCCACGCACATCTAAGGCACGTATGTATAAATTATACTATGTAGAACATATGTCTAACATAAGTGTATACAGGTGTTTTAAAAGTAAATTTATATTACGTTAGGGTCGTAAATAATAAGGCTGTTAACCATTTTTGATTGCCTAATGAATAATAAAGACATTTTAATATTTTATAATTATTGTTCACTTAATCGTCTTACGCTCAATTAGTTCTAGAATAGAGTTAATCGTTCTGTGGACATCCAGCCAGTACGAACATATAAGCAATCCAATTTCGCTAACATTTATCTGTAAACATGTCATTGAATCAGTGAATGTTACAGGCTTTAGTGATAAAAGCTCAAGAGGTCATAATGTACAATTATTAATAACTTCCAAAACAATCATTGAACAATGTGAATGTCTTAAGATTTGTAATTAAAATCATATTCTGCTGTAAATTAATGCCTGCATATAGTATCCCCCTATTACATAAATCAGCGGTTAATTTATTTACCTCGTTGGTCGTGTCGGTTGCAAGTGCGACTGCCGATCGGGAGGTCTTGCGTTCAATTCTCGGGTCGGGACCTATGTACTAACTTTCTAATTTCGATTTTCTAGTAATGGCTCGGAATTTGTGCCCGGTGCATGGCAATAGGCTCACCACCTATTCCATAATGGGACGTAAACGTAACTGGTGAATTGTGGG
>DWTO01004025.1:0-11949 GCA_018244755.1 Jemadia pseudognetus
AGGAGGAGTTGGAGGAGCGGCGGACACCGGACGGCAGGTCCTCCAAAACCTCGTACGAGCTGCGACGGGAAGCGTTAAGCCAAAACCAGGATAAGAACGAGGATGGTCAGCAACGAGTGATCGAGTGCAAGAACCCGTGCCTCAACCACCGCGAGAAGGACGCGGGCGCGCTGTACCCGCAGGCGGCGGCCGAGTGCGACGCGGGCGCCGGAGCTAAGACTGAGGATGTTAGGTATGAGTTTGTCGTGGACAGAGTGTTGGGGGTCCAAGTTTGAATGGTTGGCTGAACGAGCGGCCGCTCGTTCATCGTTCAGTTGCGAGCGGTTCGATTGTTTGTACGGGATGTGTCTATGGCAGATCGTTGATTGACAGATTGGATGTGATGTTTGGCTGTATGCCGAACTATTGTCGTGTACTTGCTGACACTAAAGTTGTCATTTTGTTAATGGTGTAATTCTTTTTTTTTTGAAATTTCAGTGTTGATGCTATTATTCTATTAAACGATGTATTGTGATTATGTTACTGGTTTGTATTTTATTTTATATTCGTATATATCGGTAAGTTTTACCATGAGTTGTACAATCATTTGTAATAGTACGAAATTTTAATACACTAGTTATTCTTTTTTTAATTTTTGACTTCACAAAATATACAATGCAATGTATTATCAGTTTGGTGTATTTTGTATTTAATAGCGTAGTCAGCAAGTATACGTAAGAGAAATATTAGGAACGGCACCATGAAAATCAATATTTCAAACAACATATACTGTGATTAATATTGCCTTATTGAGATTTCTGGATCGAAGACTGAAGTGAAACATTTTTTTTATATATCATATTATGTATTGGTATAAAATATATAATTTAACAGCGGAACTCTGAATCACGTACGTGCGAACAGGTGCCATATGGAGTTCATATGTAAATCTATACGACTCGTATAATTGTATACATTATTGTGTTGCGTGCCTTAAAACGTTCGGTGTCTTAATGTGTTCGGCTCACGTGCCATAGACGGGCAAGCGGTAACATCGTTAGGTACAAAATAGAGTATGGAGAGTCACAAAATATATACCAAACATTATAAGTTATAAATATACGGACAGCGGGACTATTTCATTTGTAAATAAATACGTAATTGTCTACATAAGACCCACCGGAATAGTTCCTCTGTATAGATTTTATAGGAGGTGTTGTAAAATGTATAGGAATCCACCGAATATGTAGGACTTGACAGGCCAAAAAGAACGCTTTGTATATAACGGCTTCGGTAGAGTCGGGGCTCGCTGGTGATCCGTGCCTTTGTAGTACTGCGGAGTCAATGCTGGCTCTTGTCGATGTACGCCCGATTGTGGTCCTTGAACAAATATGTATAGAAACTAAATTTGTGTGTATTCTGTTATGACACGTTGCACGAGAGAGCCGGCTCCGAACGAGCTCATCTATGGTTTTGTATGTTAATAGCGTTTAGTACAAAACCAAAGGTGTTTCATTGGTCGCTTTGCAAACTATAAATGCCTACTTTTTTTCGTGTTCTAAAAGTAATGCAATTTATTGACGCGATGCAAATCAATACCGCGTGTTTTTCCACTTGGCTCTTTTTGAAGCTGGCTCTTCCGTGGGGTACCGTTGCGTGTGGCTCATTGTACCTGTGCCCTTAAAGTTCATTCCTGGAGAATATTGAAACGGTGTAGTGCGGGCGCTAAACTTTTGCAACGTGCAATATTGAACGTAAATGTAGATATATTATTCCATTAGCCTTCCGTCTGTTCGTTCAGAGACTCTTTTGTCTTGGCACAGACAAATCTGACGAACAGGCCGAAGTGTTTTTTTTTTGTTTTGTAACTATTTGATCTGATATTGTTCTGATGAGTCTTCTCATGTTATCGTCAAGGGTTTCGATGTAATGTTAGTTTATATGTTTCGTGTTAATGTATATTTTGTATATTATTGTCATTATAATAATAATAATAATTATTATTAATAATATTATTTTCTCTTGTACATAATCTGAGATTAATAAGCGTATCTGCATTCTGATTTTCACTATTCTTAACTATAACTATTAATTATTTAGCATTAGTCGATGTTAAGTATTTTTTATAACAAAGGAATAGTCTAGTTGACCTAGTGTATGTTACATTTTTGTAAAAAATGTATATTTTATATAAACATTTACGTGAAGTTTATACATAATTTTTTTTTGTAATTGTTATGCAGGTGAATTTGGATTTGCCAAATTAATATAATTTGTTTTTAATTATTCCAATAAAGAAAGGGATTATTATATTTTGTAAAGATGCCAATACTGACGATAGAGGTTGATATAAATAAAAAGTGAAAATAAAAATTATAAATTAAACTTTTGTATTATTGCTCCAACTACCCTTTAAACGTTAATCATTTTGAACGTTCACTATTATTTGAACGTAAGATCACGCCTGTTATCCTCGAAGAGGTAGGCAGATGAATGTAGAACACTCCCACGTTTCACCAGTTACGTTTACGTCCCACTATGCAATAGGTGGTGAGCCTATTGCCATGCACCGGGCACAAATCCAGATAAATAAGAACATACAAAATAACTTAAGCGTAACGGGATTAATAATTTAATTCAAATTTTCGTTTCATTTGTATTAGTTGTAAGGTGGATGCGGGAGAGTAACCGGATCAGTTTAGTGAAATAAGTTGTCAGTAACAGTCGGGAGGATTTTAAGAAAAGCAACCAGGTTTGACATAAATAATTTAAAATTTTGATTATTGAATGAGGGTACATACATTGAGATATTAATCAGAGTTCCAAGCTAGAATGAAAGGTAAACGTACGTGCATCCGACAACCTTGATCTTAATCGTTAAAATGAAGGGCATTCATACCAAAGATCTAAATTCCTATATCTTCGGCTGCATAAACTCAAGGTTTATCAACATTCGAATTAAACAGTGTTAGAAACTCACCGCATACATTTTTATAGTCTGTGGTATGTTCAAAAGAATGAGAACCATGCTCACTTATAGACGATACGGATACAAACTTTAAATAGATTGGTTATTAAAATTTATTGCCCTTGTTCGTAACTTCTACAAGGTTTGACGCGATAAGACAATGGTATATCGTCGAATTGTTACCGTTGGAACGGAATTAACACGGCATGTGATTTTCGCGCCAAATTATAACCTAGCTTAATAAAGATATTCATAAATTTGATGTTAGATGGCGTTACATGTAGGTAACATGATTTATGATTATGATCATCACAAATTTTGTGATTCGACATAATATACTTGTATGTGGGTATAAATACTAAAGTATAGCCTTTATATTTTATGTTCTTATTAAGTTATTCAGATTTTTACGTTTCACAGCATGTCTGGGGCGGAATAATAATTACCTATGTCTTTTAACTTATTGTTGCGTAGGAAATTACTATACTCTTTCATTTAGCTAAACTTTTATAAATTACCATTCTATATTATTGGAAAGTACAACCGAAGTATATACTTATACATAGATATAAAGCAGATGGTTTTTATAAGATTTGAGTTTTTATTCTCGCTGTTGCAAAGTTGCAATGCGTACCTAATTCTAAGAGAGTAGATGCCGATGCGATAACAAAAAAATACCACATTCTATTTAAAACAAGCTGGTCTAATATTTCCAAATTAATGTGATAATGTTTATATGAAATATTTACTGTGTCGTTGGTCGTGTTGGTTGCAAACGCGACTGCCGATCGGGAGGTCCTAGGTTAATATCCATGGTCGGCCACTATCAGATTTTTCTATTTAGATCAGATTTTTCTAATTTAGATTTTTAGTAGTGGCTTGGAGTCTGGATACGTGCCCGATGTATGGCAATAGGCTCACCTATTCCATAATGGGACGTAAACGTAACTGATGAAACGTGGGAATGTACTACATTCCTCTTCCTATCTCGTCAGGGATTACAGGCGTGATGTTAAACATTTATATGACATATTAAAATGTAAGCTGTTCCATTAAAATTCCAACCCCCGTTACTGCCATGAGGTAGGTTACAGAAATATATAGTTCATTTAGATTTCATACTAATAGAAACGACTCTAGAACTAGGTAAATGAGTGGAAAAACGTAAATGGTTCGCGTTTTTAACGCAACGGCCACGGCAATCAAATTTCTTAGTAGTGGTTATATAACTCGGCGGGCTGCACGCGAGGCGCCAATCTTACTCACAATCGCCGCTCGCATCGCTTAGATTACAACTCCTGAACAACGCCGTTTACAAGCCACGCGAATAATAAAATTGCTTTGAACGTAAAACATAACAATCAACTTTTGATCGACTCAAATCTGTTTAACGTGTCAGTTATTATGATTGTGGGTGTTATCTGTTATTGAATAGTCATTAAAAAAACGGTAACCAGAGGATTTCAATTACCTACGTGGGTTGATCATCCACGAAAGGCTACAATCCGACAATAAAGCTGGACACAGACGAATTGGGTTTCATTAAGGATGGCCTGCTCAGCAATGAATTGATACAATAATGACGTTCTTAAGTTCTTATCTCGTTAGTTCTAGAGCTGATTAGTGTGTTCGTATTGTCTTGTGTTACGAGTTACGTGTTAGGTAAAGAATAAAACTTGGCACCCATCGCAAAATAATATTTTCTACCCCTTTCATAATCCAAGTCGCACCTTTACGTGGCGTGCGAGAAATACCATTACGTAACAAGACAGCGTGTGGCAGGATACGAACGATATTCAACTACCAAACCCCATCACCACCCACATGTAGGTACCTATATTACGATGAATACCTGATTTTAGGTTTCTTTTCTAGCGTTTTCCTTCGCTTGTAAATATGGTTGTTCAATTGTTCTATGTAACTTTGTATTTGTTTTTTTTAACTTTTTTTTTATTTGTTTAATCATAAACCCGTCTTGCTTAATTCGATTTGTTTAATTACTTTATCGGTGTCCGTCGCGATACTGATAACAATAAGCTTACCATTTGGTAAGCTTATTTACGCAATGATGATTAATTACTTTTATTGCGGAATTCTGATTCCGATGCTAAACTATTATTACAAACGACGCCAGGTGAAGTTACACACAATTACATTATATTATACAGTTTTTAATAATAGATAGATGTGACACTGGGTGATGGGAGAGTCAGACGTCTCCAAAAGAAGTGTGATGAATATGAAAGAAGAAGAATATAAAAGAAGCGAAGCGTCAAGTCATTATGAATAGAGATCTTTTACATTCCATGCTCTTTATGTAACTTGTAAGAGTCCTCGTGTGAAGATATATACGCACCTATAAATTTTAAAAAGCTGTTCTGATTTTATAGCGGTCAGTGACTCCGTACTCTGGATCGATAGCAGGCGAACTGAATTCCGGCTTGCCCACTGACCTGCTGCTACTTATGTACGAGGAAATAGGCCACAAGTTAAGATCTTACACACGATATGTGATTGTATAATTTAATTCGATATGGTGCGTTCTAAATTCTAAACTTTTGTAGCTATATATTCTATAAGTTTAAATACGCTGCACACGCCTGCTTTACTGTAATACAGTTTTTGTGGTGAAAACAATGGTTATTCGTCAATTTTAACTTAACAACATCCTTGTAAGAAGAGGTAGACAGAGGAGTGTAGTGCATTCCTATGTTTTACCAGTTACGGTTACGTCCTACTATGGCCCAGAGGGTGACCTTATTGCCATACATCTGGCACAAATCCAGACTGAGCCACTACTAGAAATTTCTATTAAAAATTCAATAGTATTTGACATGGGATATGAATACAGGACATCTCGATCACGCGTAGAACCCCTAGATCAAGAAGGCGTTCCTATCTATCTATTTATTTACCCTTCATTCTTTTGATAATGGACAGCCTAATTGCCTGATGTTAAATATACCTCTATGTGGACGTGAATATAGGTACCTCCGAATTGTGTGATGCTTACTTTCTATGCAGCTGCCATACCTATAGTAGCCTTTAAAATGGCGTTATTTAATGTTTACTCACCCAATGACTGAATGTATAATAGTATGTAACTATGTATATTATACATTCAGTAGTAATATTCTTTTCCAGACTTTCCTTGGTGATGCTGAGATATCGTGGTGGGCATTATAAATTATGTTATAAAAAAAACAACAGAAAAGTTATAAAGAATCTCTATGCTAATCTGAATATTACTTCTTATTTATGTTATAAATTTTTTTTCACTACACTCACCATTCATTAATGGCATCATATTTGTTGACCTGTAGTCATATCTTGAAACACGAACACACTTAATCAAACAGTCCATCCTTCCACCGTTGAACCGATATTCTTATTTACATTGATTAAACATAATATACGCGGGCTTCAGTAACCATAAAAATCAAGTTGTTCATACTACTAATGGTCGAAGTACATGAATATCGCGTGAAAATGGAAAATATTACGGACATTACCGCTGGTTTTTGGCCCTTAAATAACACCTTATAAATTATATGAAAGTACAGCAACTGTTATTATTACATGACTAATGATCGACCCCTCAAAGTTAATCTGTTTCGTTACGAACGAGTCTAATGGACGCCATGAGCTGCGAGCACGTAAGAATGGACTTTGGAAACGAAAATATGAATAAATTTTGTTTAATGAAAGCAATTTTGACATATTACGGCTAACGCGAAACCGACGTTGATAGATTTGCCGATAACAAAACTATTATGTTCAATAAGTACTATCGACCAACGGCATTATATTGCGAATGCTTTAAGAAAAGGAACGCGTTAAATATATGTATATAATATAATTTATTTAAAGAAATGGTGAGATCTTAAAGAAATTAACTACATTTGTATGGGTGTGAAATAGGACTGGCGTCACTGACTAGTAAAATTAACAATAGGGTAGTCGACAGTTTAAATCTATTTCAAGGCACTATAAAATTTAGACCACGGGTAGGTACTTGAATCATACATAAATCCCTTTGACAAGGCTTTACAGCTGTCTAATGTAAGTAAGACCACTTAAAATGTCTTCTGAAGCATAATGAGCTTCCAATGTTCGATTACTACTACATGATTTTAGGAGTTTTCACTTGCGCCGTTTTGTATTTTCTCGTAATTCGTCTTTATTAATATCTTTCTATAACATAATTTATCATTATGATATACATGATGATAAGTCTTTCTCCAGGCATATTATATTCGACAAAACTGCGAAAATATTTGAAGTGTTTTGATAATAAAATATTACATATTATATTCAGTATTTCAAAATACTCTCGGGGTTCAACTGAGCTCGGTTTTTAATTTCATAGTTGTCAAAGGTCAGTACATCAGTACCTACCTACCTATATTGTCAGTATGTTTTTAATTCTTAAAAAGTTACACATTAAATACTTCGATTAAACAGTGTAAAAAATGGTTGAAATTTCAAGGTATGCACTACCATACAACCTACCAGGCAGCTTCCTGTTTTAATTAACTTAATAAGCCATACTTACTCTTACATCACGTAATCGTTTCCTCACAGGTAAGAGATGGAAGGTTCTAGAATTAAATACTTCTCTAAGTACCTATCTACATATTTATCTCATTTATAACGTAAAATGTATTTATAATAGAGTCTTACAAATTATTTTATAATTTAGATAATAATAACATATTTTATTATAGGGTTTTTCTAACTTGAATTCCCAGTAGTTGCACGGATTTGTGTCCGGTTTTGGGCATTAAACTCATCCTCTATTCTGTGATGGGACGTATTATTGGTAAACCATGGGAGCGTACTACGCTTCATTCCCTACCCTTTCGGAGAAGTACAGGCGTGATGTTATGGTAATAATTGTTAAATTCTTATTTCGATAGAGCTTATAGGTAGAGCTTGGAGTGCTTGAACCCTCGCGTCACGCGCCGCGGCCGCCGGAAGTAGCCGCCGCGTGCTTTACAGGCTCCGTCGGAGCCGCTGGTGTTTTTCCATGATAATACCACTTAATTACATTTTTCGTAGAGACTCAGTTACTTAGACCACGTGTTGTTTCAAACGGTGGTGTGCTTGTAAATCACCGTAATTACTTTGGCTGGCAAAGATCAAAATTTATTCAAATTTAGTACATAATTTTTGAAGGATTTGCGTTTTTTATACGGTTTTTTATTTATGGTTATGTCGAGCGTAAAAGAATGGCACTAATATAAATCGATAAGTGCACAATAGATTATTTTAGGATCCTAAAATATTTATTAATAAAGATTCGAATGAAATAAAATTGTTACCATGTACAGACTTTAATATATTATATAAGCTTCATTCCACCAGATTCCAGATTCCACCAGATGTTATTGTGTGTCATTATGTCTAAATGGTTTCCGATCCACGTATGTACTAGAGGTGATCGTCAAAGTCCTTAGAAAATAAAATGTTGTTAACAAAATAACACCAGTGTATGGCAATAGGCTCACCACCTTGTCGATAGTGGGACGTGTTATCTGTGACGTTGTTAATAAATATTCATGTCTTAAGTACTCCAAATAAAAACATAAAAATTAAAGTAGGTACGCCCTTTAAACGCGTCAACGTAACGCGCAACATATAAAAACACTAACGAAACATCGAGCACAAAATGTGTCCTAAATTCAATGTAAAACATAAAACGAAAGTAAAATCATTGAATATTCCCTTTCCTGTAGGTAACAATGGTCCAGTGGCACAAAGGCATGTCAAGCTTCACATCGATGACAGCCCCTGCATATTGACAGCAAGGCACGTGTTCCACGGGTAACGATTGACGAGTGTACGTAACCATGGCAACCGTGCTCACAACAGCCAACTCAAGGGGGAAACGTGGAAAATTACCCCCAAATGTTATTCCACTTACATTTCAGCAAATAAATTGGTTTACGAGTGATTTTCATTTAACTGTCAATCTGCTACAGCGTACGTAATTAATAATAGTATAAGTTTAGGTTTTTAGGTCCCGGTGCTTAATAAGATTGATACAGTTGTAAGAAATTTAAATTGCCCTAGTTAAGCATATATAACACAGGATTTTGTGAATAATCAGATGATGAATAAAAATAATGATTAGCTAAATTCTACATTAAGAGTAACAGAGACCTCTCTGTTGCTCTGGTAATAGCGAGACGGAAGCAAAGATATGTTAGAATTATGCACTTGTTAGTGGCATTGTCAGAGAGATGTTTTGTAACAACCTAACTTGACGCCTGTAATGCCCGAAGTGATAGGCAGGGGAGTGTAGTACACTCTCACGTTTAACCAGTTAGGTTTACGTCCCACTATGGAATATGTAGTAAATCTATGTATTGTCATTCACCGGGCACATATCCAGACTCCGAGCCACTATAAAAAATCTAACTTAGAAAAATTATATAGAAGCGGATGCAGGATTTGAATCCAAGACCTCTCGATCGGCAGTTGCGTTTGCAACCAACAAGATCAACGAAGCAGTTAATGTAGACGTTTTGATGTAGACGTTTAGATGTAGATATTTAGATGTAGATGTTTAGATGTAGATGTTTAGATGTAGATGTTTAGATGTAGATGTTTAGATGTAGATGTTTAGATGAAGATGTTTAGATGTAGATGTTTAGATGTAGATGTAGATGTTAAGATGTAGATGTTTAGATGTAGATGTTTAGATGTAGATGTTTAGATGTAGATGTTTAGATGTAGATATTTAGATGTAGATGTTAAGATGTACATGTTAATATGTAGATGTTCAGATGTAGATGTTAAGATGTAGATGTTTAGATGTACATGTTTAGATGTAGATGTTTAGATGTAGATGTTTAGATGTAAATGTTAAGATGTAGATGTTTAGATGTGGATGTTATGTACATGTTAGCTTCACTGGCCGCAGTGAGACGTAAACAAAACACGTTGCTAACGTATCACACATCGTGTTCTCATGCTCGTCTACGCGCTAACGAATAACGATTTCTTCTATTGTATGCTTATTGGCGGCCGCGCGAGCCTACGCCTTAGCGATTACG
This sequence comes from Jemadia pseudognetus, assembly GCA_018244755.1. Classification (NCBI taxonomy): domain Eukaryota; kingdom Metazoa; phylum Arthropoda; class Insecta; order Lepidoptera; family Hesperiidae; genus Jemadia; species Jemadia pseudognetus. The sequence goes on from DWTO01004025.1 coordinate 10,009, forward strand.
CATTGTTTTTTTATAGCTTTATTCACTTTGAGAGTTAAATATTCTATTGATTCCGATCCCAGATTGCTTCTAGTCTTAAACTTTCAGTACTTGCAATTCGTATTCGTAACAATTGCAAGTAATTTTTTAACACTGCATTAAAATCTACTCATTGTTATTTATGTCATAGCATTAGGTTGAAAACATCTAGACCACCTAGCATGTAGCGACTTGTATACATGCTTGCCACTGCCAAAGAACGCAGTAATGGTTTTAACTTATTTGCTACGGGTAGCGATGCATTTATAACCCGAATTAAGTATTATTTTAATCTGAGATTGTTATCATTTATCTGCTGCCTTTCTGAACCACTTTGCACCATTTGTTTTTGGCATTTTCTTCTTTAGTAGCGATCATGATTCCAAGAGCTGACTGTGTTAAGGATACTTATCTTTTTACATGGCTTTAAGTCTGAAAGCGCACCGGGGGTATGAGCAGTTCGAGGAAGGCGGTACAAAAGGCGTAAATTAATCGACATGCAGTGTCTGCCGACACCATGGAACGTTAAGGCTTTTGTGGCAAAGCAATTTGGAATTAATCATTGTTTACAAATTAACAATGATTCGTAAGATTTTGACAAAGGCGTTTGAGTTCGAACCTTTTATGTCCAAAATTGTAATTAAGTTTTCCGTTGCGAATATTAGAAAATATAATTTTGATATAAAATTACGTGTTAAACTAGTAATATTTTTTTGGAGTAAGAAATGTATATGCCACGTGATTCTCCCACATTTATCATTTTCATAACAAAAACACTGAAGCTAATCTAAATAGAATGAGCAAAAAAGTTATAATAAATTAGAAAAAATAGGGACAAAACTATTCGCATATATACTTAGTAATAATTAGCTGATCCGGCGGACTCGTACCGCCTAAGCCCCTTTGTACACAAGGGTACAAATTAAGTCTCCGATACTCGACGACCTTAGTCTCCAAGGGACATATAGTACTAAAAAAATGTCCAAAAAATTCAAAAAATGTTTGGGGTAGACCACCCTTAAAATTTAGGGGTATGATAAATAGATGTTCACCGATTCTCAGACCCGATATGCACACAAAATTTCATAAGAATCGATAGAGCCAGTTCGGAGGAGTTTGTTAACAAACACTGCGACACGAGAATTTTATATATAAGATAATAGTAAGAACTGACACATAACTATATACTTGGTGAAAGTATATGAAATGCTATATACATAATAATAAAATAATGTTAAACGATATACGATATTTAAATATATATTACAACTAAATGTATATGAAATATAGATACAATCTTTATATCGAGCACAAGGACGGGAGGCCACTGAATATCAATAATTTTTAACAATTTTACTATTCAACATTATTTTATGTGTTACTGATGCAGACGGCGCGTGCCGCGGCAGGTGACTGTGGCTCAGCTGTCCCACGAGGTAGGTATTCGACTGTTCTAGTATCTGTACGTTTCCACTGGACTGGCTTTGTCCGATAATATTTCGTCCAATCACTTTGTTACATAATCTATTTGTTTGTTTTGTATTTTAATTTCTGGGTTGTTGGTAGAAGAAGCCGTTCGGTATTAAGTCCGTCTTTTACTTATAGTTCATTGATAATCAAAAATAATAAGATATAATTGTAAGGCACAACAAGCATAATTATATAAAGTTTAACCTGAAAACGTTAAAAATATGTTTACCCGTTTCTTATTCAACAAACACAAAATTAATAAGGTTGGCTCAAACGGATAAATATTTTTTTTACAACATTAAATTTCACGTGCACTGTAAACCCAGTTCACATCAATACAAACTGGGTTAACTGGTAGAAAATGCCAATTGGCATTAAGCCGCCCTTTGTAATACTTTTACAATAAATAATAAATAAATAAATATCCAAACTATAACCAGCGATAGACCGAAT
>DWTO01004026.1:0-11949 GCA_018244755.1 Jemadia pseudognetus
ATTCCTCTGCCTACCTCTTCGGGGATTACAGGCGTGAAGTTACTTTTTTTTTATACAGTAGCGCGTTTCGTGAACGAATTGCTCCATTCGACCGTTAGTCCCATTTCCAACGCGCGACAGTCGCAATTTAGTAGTTACTTAGTTACTAATTAACTCACTAGCTTTAAACGCGTGTTATATGGACAAAGTATATGACCCCTCGACATTGGCACCCCGTGGGCGATCACCTCCCTTAGAAGCAAGTTTTCGCAAGCGTTTCCGTCCTTTAGAGAGCACGATAAGCTGTCCGGCTTGATTGCTATCGCAAGTAACAGAAGTTAAATATTGTCTGGCGGCGTTGACGGCAGTTCGAGAACGTTCCATGTGTATCGTCGCAAAACCGCCCTAAATTGTCACTACTATTATGAGATGGGATCAGCGCTTCACGCTACATATTTTAATATTCGTATTACAAACAAATAATATTTTCTTTTATGTGTAATTTGTAAAGAGGCTAGGTATAAGAATTGTGAAGGAAATATGTAAAAAGTAAAAGAAACTTATTGAAATATTTCGTCTGTACAATCGCACATTAAATTGTACGTACATTGTTCGTGATCTCAGCATCATTATTTTGTCCCGCTCTATCTGGATGTATATCGTCAGTTTTTGCATTTGCGTCAATGTTCGAGAAATTTCCATATTTACGTCACATGAGCGCTTTTGCCCTCGTTTTTAACCTTGACATTTAACGGTGGAAACATTGCAAGTTCTGTATTCGCGCGGTATCGCGTGCGATCGTATCGTATAATCGATGCGTAAATGAATACATAGTTTATGTAGGTACATTCCATATTGGGATGTAGAACATAAATGGTGAATCTTGCGAGTTTATTAAGCTTCTCTGCCTACCCATTCGGGGAATACAGGTATGAAGTTATGAGAATATGTACATATTGTGTATACATTTAGTATTTTATATACAACACGAGTATATCATGATCTGTTTAATTTAGTTATTTGTTTTCTTTATAACCTGCTTATTTGCGCACCCTATCCGAGGACCTTTAGTTCTCGGCTGGAATTCATTAAGAAGGATTTGTGGTGGGTTCGAAATTAGTCGGGCTATCCCACAAACACGAATAACTGAACCCAACGCGACCTAATGAATAAATTATTGTTTGTTTCGTAGGGAGCGTTGTTTCGTTCCTAACGGTGCGTAAAGATTTTCACCTTCATTTTAAAGTATTTCATTACTGCCTATGTAAGTTGATTCAATATCGCGACTTTATATAACAGTAGTGTTGATAGATTAACACACATGCATATATAAAACGCTACAGACTGCTCGGCACCAATGTAAACTAGTTTCGCGGTATTGAAAGTAAGCATTAGTAATTGTTGCATCTAATTGTGGTTCAGTGGTTTGTATTCAATGAAATTGATCTAAATATTTTGATATTGTAACATTTGATTAGATGATTAACTTGTTAAAACGGCAGAGGCCCACGCGCCGCCACCACCTGGACGCCATTTGGCTGGGAGTGGTCTAACAGGACTAAAATTCTTAGAATTATTGGCCAGCAATGATTTTAATTAGCAGCACCTTTTGTTATAATAAGAAATAATGTTCCCCGGTGGCGCAGGTGGGTGCGCGCGCGGCCGGCGCTGGCGGCGGGCGAGCGGCCCGTGGGCCCGCGCTCGCGCCGCTCCGACGAGCTGCACAGCTGCACCGTCATCCCCTACCTGGTGGAGCGCCACTACGCGTCCGCGCGCGACTACTTCACCGAGAGGGAGCTCAGGAACGGTGCGTGTTCACACCAACGAGTATACACACATAATAATATATTTAAAATAAAAGAGAAAAAAAACATACAGACGAATTGAATACCTCCTCCTTTTATGAAGTCGGTTAAAAAGACTCGATTACCGGGTCGGGCACTATAGAATTTTTCTAATTTAGATTTTCTAGTAGTGGCTCGGAGTCTGGATACCTGCCTAGTGCGCGGCAATAGGCTCACCAACTATTTCATAGTGGGACGTAAACGTAACTGGTGAAATGTGGGATTGTACTGCACTCCTCTGCCTACCTCTTCGAGGATTACGGGCGTGATGTTGCGTTTAAAAATATTGCTTTATATATGTATCTTATAAAATTCAAATTGTATATTAGTTACATTCGCAGTATTAAACACCATAACTAATCTCGAATGAAGAAGTAATAGAACCAAGCCATAAAAGTATTCAATACGTCCGCGGTATGTGTGACACACACGCAGTGCAGACGGTGTCTATTATACTTAGTCTTTATATATCATATCATATCATAGTCTGTATATGCATCAATTTATACATGTATTAGTCCAGCTTCATCCACTGTAGTGTATTGAAGTTCTGCTCGGCAGTGAAAAGTGAACGTTAAATTGAAAAGTTATGAAAATTGCTGGTGAAATCGTGTGTTAGGCTTTTATCAAAATTCTGTTCAAAATGAAATAATTATGGAAGCGTTCGTTGCTCCTGACGAGAATTCATTCGCGAAAGGAATATTCTGTGAATAGAAAACAAAGGATTCAATTACTCCGCCGAAGTATTCGTTACAACGAATGGCGCAATAAAAATTCGTATTTTGTGTTACTAGGGCTTGTCTGTGTAAAATATTGTAAAAAGTCCCTTTTTACATTTCACTTTACTATAATTAATAGGCAATCGACGAGTTGTCCTCAATGAGTTTTATTTTATAAATCTATACTTTTATAATTATGTTTATAAAATGTCCCATCACCCTACGGGTCCATTTGTCCTATCACTCTATGTGCAGTCGACATTAACTGAACTGATTTGCGTAATTTTAATCGTAAAAATGTAGAAAGGAATATACGTATTAATTTACTATTAACAACGCCGTAACTCGTTGAGGATTTACTCAATTCGTTCTCACGTTAATAAGTAAATATATTAAACAATAATATATCATTAATTTAAATGTTTTAATCAAATTAACTCCACATGTGTTTGTATATCTGTCATAATTACTATCATTATTATATAATTATAAATGCACATTTCCTGATTTTATAATGCCGAAATTACAATTATAAGTTAATAAAATTTTTAGTTTATTTTAATTTTAATTAGTTTTGATTGTAATGTTCAATTTTTCGTCCGATTCGCTTCTGGTTGTGGGTCGCTTGGTGGGAGTGTAGCCAGTGGGCCAGTGTGGTGACTTTGTTTGAACTGAACCTCAATTACAGAAACGGACGGGTCCGGCCCAGTGCGACCACGCATTTGTACCTTAAGTTAGGTTCGTAGCATGCGTGTGTTATGGTGTTATTATTATATATTGAGTTTTGGACCAACGCTTCGTGTGAACACCCCTTATCAAAACCCTATTCACCGGTGTTCTTATCCCCGTTTAAGGGCGGTGTTTTATTCCGTATCAAACGAAGCAGTTTTTGTATGTACCTAGTTCGGTGAAATGTTGAACATTTGCCCTCGATAATGATATTCAAGTCGCCGTTCAAATCAATGAAACGCCATTTTGATTATAAAATAATATTTGAACTGTACTTGCCGTACTACTATAGTTGCTATGTACTATAATAATAATTTTTCTTCACTGAAAAAGGTTTGCATATGTATAATATGTATATAACTAGTTAGGAAATGCTTTTTACAACTACCGTACTTAACATGTTAATGTATGTAATATACGGGTTAATCTTGCTACATATGTACCTATATATGTACATACTAGTGATGTACGAAGGTCACTTTATGAACATTCGCTGATACGAATGCGAATATCAAATTTTTGTAAAAAAAATCATAAAAGAATTTGTTTTTTTGTTTACAAATGCATTATATATTTTTTATCTCATAAGTTCTAATGAAAATTTAACTGTCAAGCTTCATTGTACAAAGTAAATTAAAAAATTATACCAAATGATAAAGTGATGACAGATCATGTGATTACGAAGTTAAGTTCCTATTTTTGTATTAAAAACATGAAATGTTATTTATTTTATTACAAGAAAAGATTTGAAAAAAAAATGACTTTACAAACCTTTTTTCTTATATTTATATTCGCAAAACATTCGCAGTAATTTTCCAAATGCGAATATTCGTTACTATCACTAGTTATCACTAGTAGGTACATACTTACTAATGGCGATGTTTGTCTGTTCGTTGTCGGAATAAGACGTCGCTCGTACAGGAAGGAGTAATTATTGTAGGACGCAGTTTCAATTTCCTCATAGATGCTAATACGCTAGAACTAATCGCTCGTCAGTAAAGTGCGTCACCGACGGAGCTATAATATATTGTGCTATAATATATACTATACCTTCTACTACATACGGTAGATATACTATAATTATATATCATTACGGTCGTTATCTGCGCATTAATATATATCTGTTCACATATGTTGACGTCGTAAGAAAGACTTACATATGTATGTTAGAAACGCCTTGTGAAAGACGACGGTGCTTCCACTGACAGTGGCGATAGTGCTGCCAACTAGGCTACCGAACTGTCATTTGAGTAACGATATTGTGCCACTACACACATTGAAGTGCGCTTAAGTGGTAAATGTTCGTTCTGCATAGACATTGCCTTGTAGCGTATATTGTATAGCTAGCTAGCTATAATATGTGTATTATAGCTCCGTGTGTGACGACGTTGATGCAAGAGCTAGCTACAGTACGTCCGTACTGTGCGTTCACTAGCATGCCGTAATCGACTTGTTGACTTTTAATATATGGGCTATGATTACGTTCTGACGAACGCACTACTAGCATTAGGAAACATATATATTTATATTAAAATATACCTTGAGATTTGTGCGTGCGGCTCGTCCCCGGTTGTCTTAGAAAATTCTGGTAACTTAATAACTTCTTATTCTGGTAAATGTCGACACAGTCATCGAAATCGATTTTAAATCGACTTTCTCTTTAGTTTTGTTTGATGTGCGACAAAAAATTATCAAATTAAATGTAAAAAATGTATTTTAGAAATTGAAACCATTAAAATATTAATTTCTACAAACTGGTTTTTTCGTATAGGTAGAATTACATAACAAATACAATACTTTTTTAAAATACATAAAATTTTATATATTCAAAGAAGCGCTCACAATCAGTATTACTTTTTAAAAATGATTATCGATGTGAATATTTGTTATCAATAATAGGTACATTATTTGATTATATCAAGTAGTTACATTGAGCTGTGTTTCTTTGGAATACTGGGGAAATAATAATTATGAAGCTGTTGATGTTGACTATGACAAATGTTGGTTTATAGAAATTATTTTATAATATACATAGAATAATATTTATATACCTTTTTTTTCGCGGGGAATCCTTCAAATTTCTATATAAGTACCTAGTCATACAAATATTCTCTTGTTAAACATTTCATTGTAGATTATAAAATCAATTTTTTTATGTTGATATATGGCTGTGCGTCCCGTGAGCCGTTTTTAATTCTTACTCAATATGTATTAACTCATCTACAAGTCACTTACCGTCGACATAGTCTTAATACGTGCAATTTTAACGCCAGATATTAATTAACCAGGTTTTACCTTTTACCTAGTGCAGCCTGTTGTATTTTATGATTATTAATGATGTGAATTGAGTAATTTGTTTATGCCACGACACGTTGAACTTGCAGAGATGGGCGAGGGCGGGTCGCGCACGATGTCCACCGCGGAACTCTCGGACGCGGAGTCCAGCCAGTGCAAGCGGCGCTGGCACTCTGCGTGCGGCCGCCTGCCCGCCTGCCGCCTCACCTGACCGCCTCGCCTGACCGCCTCGCCTGACCGCCTCGCCTCGCCTCCCACCACACGACCACCCCCCTACCGCACGAGCCGTACCCGTTCGTCTGTACTTCGCACGTGTACCCTTAGGCGCCGCCGCCTATTTACCAGATACATAGAAACTTTATACAGTCAGTACCCATGACGATTACGACACGCGGACGTTTGGTTGGGAAGGTGATTCAAATAGGACATTGTATACAGAACGTGTGGGCGTGCGGATAATGCGCCGAATTATTGCATTGACGTCCTCAAGACACTCCTTGATGTGCACTCACCTTTGAAAATGTGTGTATTTTCTTATAAAGAACATTAGAGGTGTGTTTGCAATGTATAAATACGATTTCGAACAAAATAACGATTAAACGCATTGGTGTAAAATTGGTTTTCGATATACATACAAAGATAAACTGAACGGGAGTACCTATTTCTGAAACATGTAAATTGTTTGTTGAACGTTCTATTTTATATTTAGTACTGACATATTTCCCGTTTGGTTTCATCTTGAATTTACGACCACCGAAATGTGTTTTTCTATGGTAATTAATTAGTTAACTTTTAACAAGTGTGTATGGCTTGTAGCAATTGGCTTTTAATCGACTTTGATGAAATTAATCGGTGAAAGGCGGAAGAGTTACGTCATCAATTCACTGGAAAAGAGATAATATAAGAGATGATAAAGAGAGAAAGAGTCATACGTTACATTGAAAATTGACTAAGTCTCACAATTTCGAACCGAGAAATTTATTTCATTAAGTGCCTTCAAATTGTTACGTAGCAATTTAAATGACTCATTTGTATATTTCGACACCCGATAGGTTCGCAAACGTTTTCTTACACAAGCTGTAATCGATCCTTCGAGTTGTATCATACATAGCTTTACACTTGGCCACTACGACCACGAAGCCACTGGGATTGTGTCAGTATAATTACATATAATACGGCTTGACTCTCGTATGTGTTTTCAGGGTGGCCTAATTCCGGACCTACACTGAACCCTTCTACCTGGACCTCGTATAGATCCGAAGGTAGTCAGGTCATCTCAATAGCACTTGTGAGTCGAGTATTGTTGCAATAATCTGTATGAACATAAACACAAACTTATACCAGTATTATCGCCATTCGCCCCGTGTCCCCAATGAACGTAGCGGCGTCGCGCGGAGTAGTTTTAATATTGGTCGTTACCTGGTCACGTCGAGGCTGCGTTCGATTTAGTTTCCCGCTCGTTGAATTTCCATTTGTACCAGTGATGTTAAGCCGCCTATTTGTCTGCTTTGTTTTGTCAATTTCATGAAAAGGGTTTTTATTTCATCGGATTCTTCGTCAGCTTTAATTTCTTACGCCCCTCCCCCCTCTTTCCTAGTCCATTTCCCCCTCCCACGGTTAGCTAGATTTATATTTTAGCCCAATGGATTGAAAAAATATGTTCTAGGACTGCTGTCACCCCAGCGGTCACCGCGCGATTGCCCTGTATAGGACGTCACTGAATGTGTTCTCGGCCGGACCGAATAGCTGAATGAAATTTTTCTTTCCTGTTTTTGTAAATCTGTGTATATCTTTCGTGGCAGCCAAGCCACTCGTAATCCTAGCGTAATCCTGCGTCGAGGAAGGGGTTATTATAATTATCGTAAAAGCAATTAATAAATCATGAATAATCCTTAATTTTTTTATTAACAATCACACAGTCGCCGGGTCTCTTGTCTTCGTGACAGAAATTTATAATATGTGATGAAAACTACTTGAACTATTGAACTTGAACTATGAAGTGCTAACAAATACTTCAAAGATATCCGACAATAGCTACATGTATAGAATTAAAATTAAAAATTCGTTAATTAATTTAATTAATTCGTAATTATTCATAATTATTATTATGACTGCCTCGTTAGTCGCGTGCCGATCGAGAGGCCCTTGGCTCAAATCCCGGGTCTGACACTATTTCATTTTTCTAAATTAGATTTTCTAATAGTGGTTCGATGGCTGGATACGTGCCCGTTGCATGGCAATAGGCTCACCGCCCATTCCATAGTGCCACGTAAACGTAACTGGTGATACGTGGGAGTGTACCACGCTCCTCTGCCTACCTCTTCGGGGATCACAGTCGTAATGTTACGTTTATATATTGTTCATCATTCATTAAGTAACAACTGCGTATATTGAACAAAATTAATTCAAGGTTTGTATTAATATTATGTACTTAATATTTCTATTCGTTTTCCAACAATGATGAAAACTATTCATCCTAATACAAGCTTCGCTGCCGGTGAGGAATGCAACTTCTTATAAAACCCTGGAATACCTAGAATTGTCTAGAAGCTTCTAGAAACGTCTAGAAATGAGATGTGCTCGCGTCACTTTGAACACACACAAGTGTAACATTATAATGATAGATGTTTTATGAGTCTCTATGTGCTGTTATTCAAAGTAGTCTGTGTCGTTGAAAGGTTTTAATATGAATTGTGCTATGAAAATATTGTGATATTTCTAAATTCGATGTGTGTATCCACTAGAGTGTCTAATATTACCCATTTTTACTTTGTATTTAGTAGTATTTCAAAACAACAGTATTTTAGTACAGAATTTTCTGGCTGTATTGTACGTATTATGAATAATTGTGGCTTATCAGCGGATCTCATTATGGAATGTTTTACATAAAGCATTTGTTACATAACGCTTGCTAAGTTCAAATCTCTTGTAGGCGAATAATAATAACCTTGTTGAATGTTAGATCCGAGCGGTAGATAAATTTTTCTCAAGACACATGTTCTATTATTCTAAATTTGGCGTGTGATCTTTTCAGCGATTTTAAAAGTTGTTTTTCTTATAAATAATATATTTAATGGTGAATATAGTTTGATAGTTTCTTAGATGACTGTAAAGTACAATTTGACGTGATTGTTGAATATTGATGTTATATCAGAACTATATCTGTCCATATATGTTTGTATTAGAACAATGATTTGATTGTGTTGTTGTATTCTCTTTAAATTACCCTCTTCGCCATCAATGAATTAATTAGTCATTTTGATGACTAAGTTTTTCCGACAACGTGTCTGGACCTCACTTTTATACTTAATCTAACCTCACATGTGCGCGTAAATGAATTGAGCAGTTCGTCAAGGTATTATTCAGATATAGAATTTATGATGAAATATTATATTTAATATATACAAAGGTTTAAGAATAGTATAATATACCAATTGAATTTGTTTTAATATTTTGGTACATAATATTTCGGACTTTTATTAGGAGTAAGGTTATTTTTTACAAAATTGTTGTATTTTGTGATCATAAAATTAAAACAAATTCAATAGAACACGAGAAAATTTGCGAGGCGTAGCAAAATGTCTCCCAATTATTAGGGAGATATTTGTAATGGGTAACACCAGAGTTTACACTATTTCGACGCCTCGCTCTTGTTCCACGTTCCATTGACAGATCGCTGACACCTTTGTCTATGGCCACTTGAATTTATTTTTGTATTGGAATATGGCAACTTTAGCCACATGTGTCAGTTGTCGTATAATGGAACGCAGGGCGCGTTTTGTGTGTTTAAAAAGGTGCTATTGGCGTTCAATGCTTAAGATTTTACTGGATCTTGTTATACATAACGTCCATAATTGCTCTATTGTAACTTTTAATGACAATTTGTGATGAGCCCTGTAGAAATTGTAGAGGGATGATGAGAAATGGGTTAAATAATCACACAAAAATTATGGAGATTAAGTCGCACATTACAATAAATGTATTCCTAAGATTACCGGTACCAGCTCGTTTCGAATCATCTGATGTCCGAATACGTTCGTACCCTTACGTTGGCGTTCACACGAGACAATGAAATGTCGCGGAATTTTTAAAGTAGTAATGAATACAGATATTGTTGTACACGGTATTGTTAATTTCGACGAAGATGAAAACGCATCATATATTTCAAAATTGTGTCAATGAATGAATGAAATTATATCAACGTAGTTTTTTGAAAAGCAGTAACAATACTGCTGTCTTTTATCATGTACGTAGTCGTTGAAATTATTGATAATTTGTAAATTTAAAATGGCACATTCATATCTTTAGCTAGTTTAAAAGAATTCCAGAAAAATTAATTATAGCGGGACCTTAACGGGATTATTGTGGGTCCATGTTATATTTTAGTTTTATAAAGAAAAAAAATGATACAAAGATACTGCGTAGTTAAGTTCTTGTTAATATTGCTAATAAATTTCAAAGATAACTATTTTTTTAAATGTACATAAATCTTAATAACGATGCCAGTTAGCTTTATATTTAATTAAAAATCATTCTTGTTAATGTGTTCTATTGAAAATGTTATTGAGATGTTTAAAGATATGTGACAATAAGCTGGGTTGGTCTGCACTTCAACGAAAATACTCGTAATTAAAACGGTCAGAAAACTATCACTCTGTTATTAGTAAGTATCACAGAGGCGTGTTTTTTTATTTTTTTGTGCAAATTATGATGTTTCCCTGTGCAATATCCCGTAGTAACGCTACTTTATTTGTAGATATTAAACGATCTACACGCGAAGGTCAGGATTAGAAAAAATGAGGTTCCACACCTGATCCATATCGGTTTAAAGTTTTTAGCGAAACATACCTGTATAGTACTAGAAAGGGATACGGTTTCTGTGGTGTAATTCGACACTAAACCTTGTGCATCGAAAGAAAGATCGAGAAGGAATAGACGAAGGATTTTCTTTGTTTTTTGCAATATTAGGTAGGTACAGTAGTTTTTCGTGATGTCGAGTTTGAAACCTTTCTTTTGTATGTATTTTTGTGGGGGTTTTAATTCGAAATCACTGGACGATGTCGTCCTATTAGACCGTGCGCCAGTCGTAGAATCCTATAATGTACATGTTATTTTTTGTAAAAAAGTGAGGTCTTGCTTGTTCGATCTGTGTGTGGTTTTTAATTCTCGACGCTGATGTACGCGCAGTGCCTGACCTGACAGTGAGCGACTTAAACACTGAATAAATAAAGAGAATATTAATATATTGTAAATAAAATGTGGAAAGTAACAACTAAACTTGCTTTTTATTCAATGGTTTCATTTTTTTTCTTTAACCTTTTAATCTTTCGGACATTGGTGACAATAATAAGCTTAGGATAACTCGTGGCAACAGATGTTAGGCATCACTTAGCAAGAATGTCTTATAATTTGATCTTATAACTTAACTTGAAAATAATCTGAGGTAAATTATATAAATTTTGGAGACTAGATTCCATAGGTTACACAGACCGATTCATTTGACCCTTATTTTATTATTTACTATTATAATGGATGGATGATATTCAAATAGTTAAAATGATTGACTAAAACACGGTATAGAAACTGCGATTTTCTTTGATTTCTGTACCTCGAGCCCAATTTATTTAGGTCATCTCTTCAAACCAACGAGTTCAGGATACAATTTATTTAGTTATGATAGTTCACCCCACAGTAGTGTACCTATCTGTGGTCATGTTCATCTATAAAATAAGAAATCACTATTTAAAACTAGTGTGTTAATTTTATCTTTTTTCAATCAGTGACTGTCATACATCAACAACAGTTACATCTAGTGCTGTTTTACGTTTACAAGTTTAGTGTGAATACACCTCAGACGATCCGTATGCTAATATAGGCACTATTTCCGTATCATAACAGTCAGCATGGCTCAGCACGGCGGGTGTGTAGGTACTCTAGAGTGTGTCAAGTAGGTGTGTCGTAATGTCGCAAGTGTCGCGTCGCGGTGTCGCTCGCCACAATGCGCGGAAGTGCTGATGCGTTGCCTCAAACACCCTTCCGCGATCGCTGGACACGTACAGTGTAATTAGATCAGTATGTCAATAGTGAAGGGATTGTTCACATCGCACAATCAAACACGATAACCGACACATTGTTCTTTTATTAATTTTAAATACTTTATTGTATACCAATAAATTATAGAGTGCAAATTACATGTTACTAATCATATTCAGATAATAAATATACCTATGTAAGTCAAAGTTTCTATGTAGTACCTACTATAACAACTTTGGAATTTCAAATTTTCCGCAACATGGAAAAGGAGGCTTGGGATAAACAGTTTGTTTTTATTAACAAGCGTTTGTTAAAGAAATTTCTAGAAATAACTATACACAGTATTTCCA
>DWTO01004027.1:0-11946 GCA_018244755.1 Jemadia pseudognetus
GTGAACGCGGTGTTCAAGAACCAGCAGTGGGTGTACGCGCAGACGCCCCACGGCGATGAGGGTTACGTGCTGTACAGTGCGTGCTTGCCGTTGGGGATATTGCCTAATAGGTAAGACAATTGCATATTACTACCGCTTACATCGGAATAACAAACTGATTGATTAAATTATACTCACATTTTTGATATGCGTGTATTACGAAGTAGCTGCGATCTCGCATCCATAAATGGGAGCACATGAATACAAACCTCGGCGAGGTACTAACTAGTGGAGATATCTAGAAATTCCCACAATTTATTCACGTATGCATGTAAATTGTAATTACCCACAAAACTATTAATAGTTACAAAGTGATTTTAGAAGATAAGATTTTTTTTTGGCTGGAGGTAAAAAAAATGAGCTTTTGTACCGCACTCACGATAACGGTTCCCTATTGTTTGAATAGCCGCTGACGTAAGTGAATTAATCTATGAGGTACTATTCACTATAGCAAATCTATCTATCCATCTAGCTATCTACGATAGCAAAGTGAAAGCAACTGTTAACGTTATAACTTACACAATGCAGTGTACTATTATGGGATTTATACTGGTATCAATCAGAGGAACGTTAGTGGCCAGTAAATCTTAGCAACTCTGCAAAAGGAGCACAGATTTCACTCTGACCAGATGGTCTGATGATTGAAGGAATCAACAGAAAATGGCTAGATACAGAAGGCATCAGACTTAGTGGCGTAGCGCCTATTAGGTAAGGGTTATGTCCGAAAATAGCTTTCTGAATGTTGATATACTGCAGTTCGACTAGATAACTATTTACGCAAGTAACCAGCACTCCTGACTACAATAACAATATTGCTTGAAAGTATGCATCATCTTACGTACTATACCCAGATTACTGCGAAGTAGTGTAACTTGTAACCTAAGAATGGATTTCCGCAAAGTATCGTCTGACAACGTCAACTGTACCACTTTCATGGCTGCGACAGTGACATAATTTAATAAGCAACTCATGCGTGACTCGCCTCAAGTCCGGTCAGTTCAATCAGGGATTAAATAATGATATGTATGACTCGCTGTGACCATTTAAGGTCAGATGATCGACACTTTGTTTGATATTATTGCGACCCAAAAAGTAAATATGCATTATACCAACACAAGAATTTTTGTCAAACTATGATTTAAGTTTTGATTATATCCGTTTAGATTCACTACAAACAGTATGCTTGGTTATCAAACAAATACAGTACTAACGGTATTATGCACTGATGGCTTTTATGAGAGGATTATTCATATTGAGATAATTGTCTTTATTGGGGTAGTTCGAAGGGAAACAACTTAGCGACACAAGCCCCGATACGTGTCTACGAGTGTTTTTTTAATTGTTCCTTTCTTATTTCAGGACATCCGTACAGAAGAAAACGCCGTGCTGGGAGAGCAGTACAGATATATACCCCCGGCCCTGTGGGAATCTCACAGACACGGAAAAAGAGCAGCTTCGAGGGAGAACTCGCTCGGAGTGCAGATATAGGCCCCGCAATGAACGACGATATAAAACTTCGTGCGCCGAAAAGGACTTTGACTCACTGTACTTAAAAACCAAATCCGTTTCCTCCAATATGGACAAAGTTCACGGAAAGGAGAATTTCCGTGACCTCGTAAGAAACGTGAAAAGACATACATTATTGATAGTTAACAGTGATTATACAGGCAGTGTTCTGAATAATACGCTATCTGTGCGCAAAGGTGATGTAGTTGTGCTAGTTGAAGGCGGCGGAGTGGAAACTGACGTGGACTCTGAATGGTTCTATGTGCGGAAACGCGACGGCACGCAGGGTTTCATTCCCGCCGCGTTGGCGGGTCACGGATACATTTGACCCATATCTAAATAATGTGTATGAGAGTTGTCAACCGAATTACATACATACAGAGTTACCTCAGTTTGTAAGATGATGCATATAAAAATGGCAGTCAGTCGATAAACAGTATCAGAATTATTTTTAGGTACATTAAAGTAATAAAGGATAAAATATTAAACGTTAATTATTATCAGACATTATAACACTGCCTACAGCACGAAGTCCAGAATCAAAAACAATTTACTTGCGAGTGTTCCCTGGACTGAACGAAAAAATTGCACTTCAGCTACACATGGCTTCTCGTATTTTTTTACTTGTACAGCTTCGTTTCCGATACAGTCAAATAAGATTACATAACTGCATACCTACTTAAATGTTGATACATATTTCTAAAGTAGGTATATTATAAACAATGTCGCCTAAAACACTATTTTTTACAAATAATTATTTTATTACAGAATTAGTTACAGGACTAACTAGTACAAAAATGAGTTTCAATTTATTTGAATAAATAATTTTATAGAGCAGGTTTTAAAACACCGAATTGTTTTTTTTTTATAATATATAAATCTAAAAGCCAGGCGATAAAAAAATTGTTCTTGTATTGTAACGGCATTTGATTGTTCAAAATAAAACCGTTCATAGTAATAAAATGTTGATTTATGCTTTGAAGTTTTTATTATCTACATTTAAAAATGCAACGTTCTGGAATTATCTTACATTATTGTAAATGTGTGGGCTTTAATAGCAATAATTGTCGCCGAACGAGTTTTGTGACGTTAAACGGAGGATGTTTAAACAGAGAATTTAGAAAGTCATGAGAAAATAAAAAAGATATAAGTAGTAATTTCGACAAATTTAAAAGAGGCGTGGGAATGTTTGCAAATATTCACGTAGCTTTTAGATTTGTCGAAATTATTGATGTCCCTGTTTTCGCACGATTTTCTGAGCTGTCTGTTCAATATGTCGTAAATCATTACCGAAATCTAGTATGTAACAAATTCCAATAGTAGGTACCTATTGCCAGAGATCAGTCACATACATAGGTGCTAAACAAAATTATGTGTGTGTTTGGAATTTATATATCGCTCAGTATACCTGTTTTGCTAGAGTAAATTAATTTAATAATGATAAACATACATTACATACAATACTTGCCTATAAACCTGCACACACGCATACCTATACATACAAACCTGCCCTGCAAAAATTAGAGAACATTTTTTTTTCTGAACTCGCAGATGTGTAGGTTTCCTCACAATGTTTTTCTTCACCGTTATAGCAAGTAATATTTAAACTTAAAACGTACATTTTTAAGAAGCGTGTACTAGGATTTGAACCCGGTCTGCCGGAGTGAGGTCGAATTTCAAACCACTAGGCAATCACTGGTCTACCCATTTCATAGTGGAACATAAACGTAACTGATAAAACGTGAGTGTAGCACATTCCTCTGCCTACCTCTTCGGGGATTACAGGCGTAAGATTACGTTAATAACGTGATTAAAGTAATACGACAAGTTTCTGGTTAAAAATGATCAACATTGTGTTCATCAAAAATGTGTTCAACATTGGAGCCCAAGACTTTTACCCATCTTGATCAAATAGGGCAAATCTTGACTGGGGAGTCAGCAGCCTCCGAATCTGCCTATCCCGTAAGGGACCTAGTGTAAAGATATGTATGTATTAACGAAAATCATTGTATCTAAAATATTATTTGTGATAAAGAACAGAAATTAAACTCACTTTAAACTTTAAACGAACTACATATATTTATTTCTAACGAAAATGCAACACTTGATCTCTATAATTAAAAGTAGTGCATAGATCTATTTCTGGACTTGAACCGGCAATAGCCAGGACTTTGTTTGGACTGGTCCTCAGTGCAACCGAGTACACAGTTGTGGCTGACACTGGCAACTCCACACGAATATCCCCAGAATAGCTGAGCTGGTACAGATGTTTCGAGGTGCCACCCGCTATGACGCAGTCATCGTGGAAGAAGGACACGTGGATGCCATGATTAGGGATGTCGAAGACCGTGGTGGCATCAAGGGACCGTAGATGCCAGAGCGCGAGACGAGGTCCTCCGCCACATACCTATAGATAATTTCATAGTGTATAAAATATGATAAGGGCCAATGATTTATACCAACAACAAAGATTTTTTGGTAAATCGCTTTGTTTCCAAATCAAGTTTTTTCAATTTCATCAATTTTAAATTGTGTTTATTATAATATAATACATGTATTTGTTGGATGCAAAGAGCTAAAAATGGAGCTCAGTGGTGTGCTATTGGAGGGGTCTATGTCCAGCAATGGACGGAAATAGGCTGATGATGACATATTTTTCAATATCATCATCATCAGCCTATTTCAGTCCACTACTGGACTTAGGCCTCCCCAAAGAACACCATCGCACCTTGTCCTCGGCTTGCTGTATGCAGCTTCTACCTGCAGCCTTTCACAGATTGTCATCCCACCTGGCCGGCGGGCATCATACGTTCTTATGTTTCAATATAATGGTGTATAAACATATATGAATCTTATTAAACAGTAAGTACTTAAAGTTCGCAAATATCAGTAATATGTAACATAACACCTGTATCTCCCCAAAGGGATAGGCAGTGGAGTATAGCACACAGAGTGGAGTTTCTCCAGTTATGTTAACAACCCACTCTGGAATTGAGGGACAGCCTGTACCCATACATACACCAGGCACAAATGCAAACTATGTACCTCTTCAGGGATAACAGGTGTGATGTTATGTTACAAATATACATTTTTATAGTTCATAAACTTACAATCCAATCATCACCCAATACTGCGGATCCAATCCACTTGCCAATGTCAGGTCTGGCCAATTTATTCTTTTTATGTGGCTCTAGTTTATTCTGGTAATTCTTACTTCTCATATCCCATAGGAGCACTAAGCCATCTTCACCTGCTGAGATCAGTTGCTGGCCACTGAAAAACAATTAACAAGACTGTGATTTATTAATTTACTCATATGCAGTGAGTTCTGAATTAGGACATATCAAGATGTACACATTTTTGAGCCCACATCTATTACGTTAGAGTCTTCCATCATACTCTATTCTGTTAAAGACAAGGATTTGTTTTATCGACTTTAATTAATGCAGTAAATACAACTATATCTAAGATTTACATTACCACAATATTAAGTTATTTCAACCTATTTAATTGTAAATCTAACATGTAGGTAACTTCACACCTGTAATCCCCGAAGAGGTAGAGGTAGAAACAGAAGAGTTTAGTACACTCCCGTGTTTCACCAGGTATGTCCACATTTATTACAATATATGTATTCATATATTGTATTTACTACGAATACAGTAATGTCTTCTGTTTACAAACAAGTAAGAGAGTTAAACATATTGGAGGTAAAATTGTTTAAAATAGACGGAACTCTATTCAATGGCTAGACCACCACACTGTGCTTGACTTTTGGAAGCTTAATGCCATTTTGCTGTTGCTGCAAAACTGTTAACAACGGGCAACAATTTTCTTAGTATCAGCTGGCCAACTGGGCTGGTACAGACTTAAGTCTAAAACTGATAACAACAACTTAACATCAAGTCAAGTTTGTCTTTAATATAATAATTATTATGGTACAACATGTCTCACCTTCCTTGAACACTGTGGACATAGTCTGTATGCCCTTCATACACACACACTTGTCTGCCGTCCTCTAGATCAAACACATAGATATTATTATCCCCACAACCAGCATAGAGTTTGTCATCCTCCTCAGAAAACCATAGATAATTTACATCACACTGCTCTATGGACGACTTGGATGAAATTGGTATTTTCCAAAGTGGTTTGCCCAATTTTGAATTTAGAATGTTCTTCCAATCCCATCCCAGGATTTTATTCACTGTACCAACAACAAGGAACTTTTCGGTCGTCACTAAACTACACACTTGGCTGGCGATATCAACTGTATGTTTAAACTTTGGCTTATTATAGTCCGGTGTGATTGTTTCTGTCATAGGATTCAGTATGAAGTCCAAGCTGTGGGAATTTCAAATTTGATTTTATTCTACATTTCAAACATACATTGTTCTATACACATGTTCTTAATGCCTTATGCACATAAATTTCTCAATGATTTGGTTTTGTGGTCACACCATACATTTCAGGCAATTTGTTTACTTCCCACTATAGAATAGGTGGTAACTCTATGGTTACTCACCAGGCACATATCCAGGACTCATCGATCAGTAGTTGCACTTGTAACCAACACAACCAACAACACAGTCAATCGAATTAACTGTGTATTATGTATCAACCTTCATATTTCTTATCTTAACAATTGCAATGAGTAACAATGATGTAATGATTAAGGATTCTCTAATTCATATATTTGTATAACAGCAGAAGTAACTACAGTAAAAAATCAAAATTTAATAACACATGGTTAATAATACTTGATAAAAACCATTGAATCATTATCACTAACAGTAATAAAAATACTATGCACACTGAAAATATTTAATTTCATATAACGTTACACACTTACTCGAAAACAGCAAGCTGACCGTAAATATTGCCGGCAATGAGATACTTTCCACACGGCGAAAATGTTTGGCATAGCACTGTGTTGTATAAAATTTTGTTGAGCATTATAGTTTAACTTATCTGCTTTGTTAATAATCAAGTGGATACAAATGACTAAGTTTATGTAAAAGGATGATCAAAACATAACCTGTAATATAAACGAAATAAATATTTATTTGATTTATTAATTTAAACAGGCCAGTTTGTAAACTTCATTATTTGACAATGTCAGCTGTCATGTAAAACTGACGAACAGATTATACAAATTAATGTAGATAAGTCAATATAGATTAGGGTCAGCAAGTATAATCAACGGGCAGAACCGATCAGAACGGCAGTACTCAGTATTCAAAATCCTTTTGATTGTAGACAGATTGTGACTATGATACTTTGATATTTATGAGAAATTAATAAATTACACAGTAATAATAGAAAACTAAAAATTAATTACAGTACGATTTGATACGCTATATTTAATGTACATGCTTACCACGTATGCTTTAAATTTTAAGCATAGACAAAGACCATAGATACATTCGCAAAGAGAAGATCGACATTTCTACTTCGACAGAAACACAAAAAAATCAAAATCTTTCAACCAAGATGGACGTGTATTTTACGTGCTGAATTTATTAGATTTCATCACAAGGTATTATTATTGTCCTATATGTTATGAAATAATTAGTGTATTGCGTATTCAGAACTGAATATAAGTGTTTTCTATTAATAAGTGAGTAAAGGTGCCGGGCGCGCGTTTCGGATCATGTTCCATTGATCATTGCAATACATAACTCCGATTGATTTCTGTTTGCTTCGACTTTTAGATACGTACAACACAAATATGTACAATGGAATCGGACTCACGACGCCGAGGGGTTCTGGCACCAACGGTTACGTGCAGAGGAACTGGGCTGCGGTGCGTAAAACTAAAGATTCTGTGAACTATCGCACCGAAGAAGAGATAGCTAAATTGGATTCAGTTACAAATAAACAACCAAACCGTGAGATATTGGACCATGAGAGAAAAAGAAAGATTGAGGTGAAATGCGCAGAACTTGAAGACAGCTTGGAAGATCAAGGGTGAGTCGAAGGATTGTATTTTCTAACTTTAAAAAGTGTATATGCACCCGGTGTATGGCTCACCACCTATTCCATGGTGGGGCGTAAACTTGTACTACAGTGTCAGCCTCTTCGGGAATTACAGGCGTGATGTTACATTTTGAAAAGTGTATATTTTGTTACCAATACTACACATTACAAAATAATGTGATATAATAACCTGTAGAAGAAGCACGACAGGTGTGCAAGAATAGAGATATTTGGCACTCTGTGCTCTCTGCCTACCCTGCAAATGACCTGGCGTCAGATATGTATGTGTGTAATAACCAACATATTTTTAAGCATGTTTTTGTATGTATATATCCTATGTAATCAAAATAGTGTATCTATTTTAATTATCAATTATAAATAATCATGAGGATAACAAGATGATAAATAAAAAAAATAAATGTTAGCCTTATAAGGAGACATAGAAACCATAGTTTTACTGTACTCAGTAATGTTTATGGAATGTGAAAAAAAATGTAGATCATAATTGTAATCACCAAAGAGTTAGGCAGAGGACTATAGTGTACTCCCAGGTTTCACCAGTTATAAAACAATATATATACCCTCTGCAGTGTGTACTTTTAAAATGTTTTTGGTAACCCTCTCAATTATCCTTCTCATTCAGAAAGGAGGCAAATGCATATTAGCGAATTGATGAAAGAGTTGATGACTCTCAAATAACTATACAAACATATATACATACATACAATATGATTGTATAGTTAGAGTGACAACTAGAAATGCCTGTTTCAGAATTAGGCTGAGGAAATGTGATTTATACAGGATCAAACTGAATGAACCTGTGTGTATTTCTGTAAACTCATCCTATTGCTATGAAATAATTAGTGTATTGCATAGTGTATTATCTAATAATGATAATAATAATGAGTCGAGGACAAGGTGCGATGGCACTCTAATAATGATAATAATAATGAGTCGAGGACAAGGTGCGATGGCGCTCTTTGGGGGAGGCCTATGTCCAGCAGTGGACTGAGATTGGCATCATTATCAGATGATGATGATCTAATAGTAGAATAGACAATTGTTTTTTTTACATGAAGACATGTCATAATAAACTGTATCAATAATTTTGTGTGCAAAGACTTATTATCAGTACTGAAATAGTTCAGATTACATTTGATATTAATATGAACAATTTTATTATGCAATGAGTTTTGTTGGCAGTGTTAAATGTAATTTTTTTATAGGAAATAAAATATCCACATATACATATAAACATGTTTATTATATTTGAATATGTAAAAATTCTTATTTTATCAGTTAGACCATAGACAATAGTTTATAGGCTTTCTACAATGGTAAATTATTGGAGAGGGGTATTAAAACTAAAATTATCATATTTTCTGTTTGTGGTATTAAGATTAACCATATGCATTTTACTCACTGTGGCTCTTTTTTCTGCTATGATAGAATTTAAGAAACAGAATCATATAAGGAAATAAATGAATTGTACGGCATAAATGACAAAGACATTGAGAAGAGATAATTGTCTATGATACAACTATGGATCTGTGAAAAATTGTGGTGGCTGTGATGCTGTTATGTTGCCCACTTGACCTTGCGGAAGACCAGCGCTGGTTGTTTTTAGACTGCCAGCAAAATGCTGAGCAGGATCCTTTTTGTGATGTGTACCACAAAAAGTATACAGCTTATTATTATTTTATTTATTTATTTGTCCTCTTTATTTGTACACCAATAGGAAATGATACATAGATCCAAGCAAAATCTTTAAATTATAAGTTTGCAAAAGGCGGCCTTATCCCTATCAGAGTAATCTCTTCCAGGCAACCTCCAGGTAAAAGAATGTAGACAAGGAATAGGGGTAGGGGTGTACGGTCATTGACATTACAGCTAATAAATAATCTAATTATGATAACATCTATAATGGTAAGTACCTAAATAAAACATGTTATGTGCAACAGCTATCCAAATAGTAATTTTTCATTTGGGTTTTAAAGATTCTAAGGACTGAGCATGACAAATATTGAGAGGAAGAGTATTCCAAAAACGAACTGCAGTAATGGAAAAGGATTTCTTACTAAATGACATATAATAAACAGGGGTGAGAAGGGATAAGTTATGAGAAGAGCCGAGAGACTGGTTATGGGACTGGAAGAGGAATTTGAAACACTCTTTAAGGTAGAAAGGTGCAGTTGGACTAAGCAGCACGCAGTATAACACCGATAGTACATGTGTATTCCGGCAAAGGCAGATTGGGAGCCACTTGAGTTTGTTTTGAAAATGAGATATATGATCATATTTACTTAAACCAAATATGAATCTAATGCATTGATTTTGGAGTCACTCAAGCTTATTTAATTGCTCCTCGGCTAGGTCAAGATGGCAAGTATCGGCATAGTCAAAAATTGGTAGAAGCAAAGATTGAGCTAGCACAATTTTAGTAGCAACAGGCAGTAAGTTTTTCAGTCTGCGGAGCTGCCCGAGTTTCATAAAAAGTTTTTTAGTTGTTTTATTTTTTTCATCTGTTATTTGTTTTAACTTGTTGTATATGTGTACACTATCACAAATAAAGATATCTTTCGTTCAGACTACATTTGGAAGCATAAGTAAAGTTTTCTTTTTACACTTTCAGTTTCTTATAATTAAAGGGGATTATTTGGAGTATATGATTATATGTTAATTGAGATCTCATACGTTCACCAGCTTGATCAACTTGCACCTCCCAGGTGCCTCTACTGTATTCACATACCTCAGCAGACAGCTTCTCGGCAAAAGCATTCAGGTCACACTTAATCCTGGGGTTACCGGTACACACCCACATTTTTCTTAGTTATCATGATCATAAAGCCATCTCAATTCGCTGCTGGACATATGCCTCCTCTAATGAGCGCAATTCCATCTAGTTGTAGGCTTGCCACAGTCAAGGTCTGCTTTAGCCTTTCATAGGTCATCATACATCTAGCTAGACACTCATACATTTATTGCCCATGCTAAATAGCATGTCGAATATGATATGTAGATTGAAAATATCTCATTTGGGAAAATAATGAGAGTGTAGTACACTCCTCTACCTATATCTTAGGGGATTACAGGTGACATGTTTATCTAAAATATATGATTGTCATTTTGTGTTATTCATAAGTAACACAATTCCCATTTGTTATTGATATGTATTGTTGTTCATTAACACTTGTGTTCTAGAACTTTCTCTTGCACTCCTAAGTTGATTTTGATGTTGATGCATATGGATTACTTTGTTACTAGATGACGTTGTCCTTATAGACTATCGGAACAGCTTAATGCAATAAACAAAATCATCGTTATGATCATTATCATCACTATTCGGATCATTGTAAGGTTTCATTGAGTGAAAATTTCTTATCTGATTAGGAAGAGTTTTAGTATGAGACTACACTTTCCAAGTGTGACTTGGGAGACTATGCCACATAGAACATTCTGGAGAACTGGAAGAATTTACAGGCTTTGTTATTCAAATGCAGTGCAGCTTAATAAACATAATTCCGTTTTAAAAATGTCTATTTAAATCGCGTGCCCGCGTGGTCGCCGCCACTCTGTCTACGGACATGTGCGCGTTTACTCTATTTATATCAATTTGTAATAGAATATCGCATAATACTAGTTTTCTCTCGTTCGCCACAAATCATGCAAGTGTCCGTATGTCATGTGAGCGAGCGTCTCGTATGTTATATAATAAAAAACAGATATAGAGTGAGAGTGTGTAAGTAACGCGGGGGTCTCTACGAGCGTTGTAATATTTACATTTCATTATGTATATTATTATTACACAGTAGAAACAGCTGTTGCTAACAATTGCGTTCCTTTCTGTGTGTGTCTGTATGTATTTTTGCTCGCCCCACGTCGCGGGCAACATGTAATAGTTGAATGTTATTGATACTCCATAAAGACGTAACTGTTATTGGCTGGATGTTGTTAAGCTAGTTCCTTACTTATTCCTTTGAGATTTATTGCGCACGTGCGTGCTAGTTCTCGTTATCGATTTATTACTAGGTATGTAGTAATATCCCCTTTGTTTATTCTTTTTTTTTTCAATTTACTCATAGAACCCCTGCGCGATCCGTAAGGTCGATCGTTGCACCCCTCGGGGCAACAACCCTCGCTGCGCACGAGTCCGATCAATAATTCAACAGCGCGGTACCGGGCCACCCCCGGTTGATATATTTCATGTAATATTCACCACATCCTCACTTCGATCAGTGCACGAGCGCGCGCCGCGAACGTGTTATCGTATTTTTTTATGGTTTTCCAAAAGTAATTTCGCGATTACGGCGGCTAGCTAACCGTGTTGTGTCATGCATTGGTGAGTTCAGGTGCGCCGTGGTACGGTCGCGCGGACTATTTATTTTCAGTTTTCAGTACATTCGACGTGTTTATTTGTATGTA
>DWTO01004028.1:0-11946 GCA_018244755.1 Jemadia pseudognetus
ATAGGCTCACTATCTATTCCACAGTGGGACGTAAACGTAACTGGTGAAACGTGGGAGTGTACTACACTCCTCTGCCTGCCTCTTCGGGGATAACAGGCATGATGTTACGTTTACATTGTTTTACGTTTTAACATGTTATTTAGGAAATATGTATATGAAGAATAAATTTATAAAATACAATATTAACGTCTAAAATAATATATAAAACATGTATTATCTTTAATGACCAGGATACCTATTATTTATAAATTACAATAACATCAGGCAACCGATCTCAACATTTAATATATCTAGGAAGGATATTATGTACATATTTTAAAAAAAATCTGCAGTGGAAGAAGAACTGCGGTTACCAAACCTTTATCCTTACAAATCTGATGTTTCTTTTACATTCACTAATCTCTTCAAATACATCCGCCGATTCGGATACTTTTCATTGTTTATCAGTCAGTGTAGAACATATTTGATCAAGTTACGAGTAGATGAGCTTAGGCCTCCCTTGGCACATACTCACCTGCCTTTCCGTCTACCGCGTAAGGGACTAGTCGTGGAAATAATAGCAAAAATGTGTTTATATAGAGTAAATGATCTGTGTATTTTTTTTGTTCATCGTCCATTGACAGGACATGAGAAAATATTTCAAAACTCTGGCACATTTACTTCACCTCGTGCCCGCACCATCTTTTGAAGATTTCAAATTAGCGATAAATATTGAAAGATAACTCAACAAAACTAATTTAACCGTACAATTCGCCTTAACTGCCCACAAAGCGCATACAACTGTCGACAGAAATCCGATGGTGCGATAAACTATACACAAACCAAAAATCATTTGCATTTCCCAGGGTGATTTTTAAAATCGCCCTGTATTTTATTTACTAGGTGTTAAGAATCAAAATCATTTGTAATGTTAGCGTATTTTGTGTTCAGGAGTGACGATGAGACGTGGTAAAGAAATACTCTCTATTTATCCACTATAATTTGATTATAGTTATCTAGATTGAACTGTCGATCGCCATTAGGCAGCCATTTTGACAGCTTGCCCAATAGCGGTCCGCGATTCAAATTGACATTTAAAACGGTTTCCGGCAACAGCCAGTACTTATTTTGAAATTATTCATCGATATAATTAATTATTGCTTATCTTAAATATGCAATTCTTTTTTTGTACGTGATGCGATGTAGTTTTTTATTAACAATAAACGTTTAGTTGTGCAAAAAATACTCCAAATGTTTAAGCATACTTCTTAATTAATTTTTACGTATTTTTTTCTTTAAGATTCCAAGATAATATATCTGACTTCCCATTCATCATTTTGGTTAATTTACATAAATGAAATATATATTTACATGTCTTAGCAGCAGTTTATACAAAATTAAAGGCTACTATCACGGTATTATGAAAAATTATACTACGGTACTGTAAATATAAATTTCATTTAGTTTTTTTATGACAAAAAGTATTAAAACCAGCCCAAACCGGCGGAAAATCAGATTTCTTAATAGGATACCAGATTAACAGTATTAAACACACCCTGATGCTTCAGACATTTTTTGTCATTTTTCGAACACCTCTACTTCAAAAAACTTATATACATAATATAATTCATAACTCTAGTATATTAAAGCGAAAATCAGTGAATTTTAAAGCATATTTAAAAATGAACCATATATCTAATACTTACGGTCGTCATTTATGGAAACAAAATATGCAAGGATTGAGAAAAAAAAGCTTAAACCAATCTCGCTAGAGTGTTGTATTCGAAAAACCTTTAATGTCGTTAAATATACCACCCGCACAGCTTCGTGGAAAATTGGCTTACGGAATCGAACCCACTACCTGCCGTAAACAGGCCCAGAGTAATCCTTTTAACTATTTGACTTTTCTCGCATGAGTTGGCGGCGGCTTCTTGTGTATTTTGAAAAATATATTTTTAAATAGGTTTTAATAAGGACTTTTTAATCCATTTTATGTCGGCAAGTGTTAAGATGAGTACACAAAGTCACCTTTTTAATCTGTTAAGCTCTCTTTTTAATGTGCTTTGAAACTTAGTCCCAAGAATAGAGGCTTTTAATCTGCGATCTCTCTCTCTCACTATTTGTAACCTCTTTTCGGGACCATCCTCAGATGGATGGCATGCGATAGTTGAGTATTTTACACACGACGGCAAGCATGTCCATGTATAACAAGTAACCTTACCCGTGTAATCCCTAAAGAGGTAGGTAGAGGAGTACACTCCCATGTTTCACCAGTTACATTTACGTCCCACTATGGAACAGGCGGTGAGCCTATTGCCATGCACCGGGCACATATCCAGCATCCGAGCTACTACTATAAATAATGTAGAAAATCTAAATTAGAAAAATTGTCCCCGATCCAGGATATAAACACAGGACCTCACGATCGGCAGTGGCGCTCGTAATCACTATAGAAACGAGGTAGGCAGAGTTTCATTTTAATTTTTTTAAGTGTAGAGTCGCAAACCAGCCGTAGTAGTGGCGAGTTACCGCTGGCGCCCCTAGAACTCGGCATCCGACCGCCAATAAGACTGCTAATGTCAGTTAGTCGAATTAATATACGTAACTTCCCGCCTGTAATCCCCGAAGAGGTAGGCAGAGGAATGCAGAACACTCCCAAGTGTCACCGGTTACATTTACGTCCCATTATGGAATAGGTGATGAGCCTATCGCCATGCATATGGCACATATCCAAACTCCGAACCACTACTAGAAAATCTAAATTAAAAATTTTCTAGTGATCGACCCGGGAATCGAACCCGGGACCTGACGATCGGCAGTCGCACCTGCAACCAACACGACCAACGAGGCAGTCAAATTAATATAATCTGTTAATAAGAATATTAGTGTTAAATTGGTGACATGACTGCAGCAGGAGGAGGAGACAGAGACGGAGGACCGCAGGAGACCGTTTATGTAGAGCATTGCAATGTGGGTGTATTGTACAACACATAGAGACAGGCAGTCGCCCGCGGGCTGCGAGCATCCTGTTTAAAGACAAGCACCAAATGCCTCAAATCGATGGTGACGAATTAGAATTCATTACGCACGCGTGTTTATATGCGGCGTGCGTGGTGTGACCGTAGGATGGTGACGTCAGCGATCTGTGTGGTCGGCCACGTCGGTAGAAAATAGTCTCAAATGAACCCTTTCAAAGAGGCATCAGTGTAGAGAAACTATTAAATGGTTTGGTACCTTAAGGTGGCAGTGGTATGAATTGTTGGTGGTGGTATTTAGTGATGCCAACTGTTTAGCTGAAGGCTGTGTTCGATTCCCGGTCGGGGTAACAGTTTAGTTTCCCAGTGTAAGATGAACCACAGAAGTAGGTAGTCATGTGTACCACCTATCTGTAGTTTATCAGTTGTGTGGTTACCATGGCGCAGGTTGTGCCTAGTTTTTGCTGTTTGAGGTATAACATTTTAAAATGTGATAAAACAGACTGCAAGATAACTGCAAGAGGTATTGATACAAATAAGTTAAGTAACAATACTTGATAATAAGATATAAAAAAACATATAAATTTTTTATTATTATCTTCTTTACAATAGTATATTATGTTTATTATATTTTTATACTACTATATGTCTAACATGGCGAGCACGTAGAGGAAGGATTTGTAAATAATCATATCAGAATATTGTACATAAACAGATAAAAACCACGTACTGTATTACTATGCAGTTTACCGTTTCATTACCTGTTTACTTTGTTTATTATTTTAATATGTAACCTGTATTGTCTATAAAAGTAAGCTTAGGGTACATTGGTCACGTGCATTTATTTTTGTGTGAACACGGCCTTATTTTAAATGGTTTACTTGAAAATTACATTTTTGACACTCGGATCTTGTTTCACGATGCGAAGAATGAGGGTCATAGCCAACACAGCATCAACATTTACTAATTCGTGCGACGTGTAGCAACGCACAACTGGTCAGCGTGGCCCACTATGGTCTTAGCCGTCATGTACCCACGTATGTAATATCATAACGTGCGTGTATAAGGTATATTTTGATAAAAAAAATGTCTTTCAAAACACAACCATGGGACAGTTAAAAGAAACAATAAGTTTAAATGAGTAAAAACATATATTTCATATCACTCATCTTTAAATTACTACAATTCACGTCTCGAACCAAACGGACGTCACTGGGTATAGTCGGGGAGAAAAGTGTTAGGCTGATATACACACAAATACACTTACACTATGTAGAAACTAACACACAATATATATTTACAGAATCACTAATTTAAATATTCAGAAATTTACATAACTACCCACTATTATATTCTATTATATTAATTATTATTATTTACATTTCACTTTAACTATGGCATATAAGCCCCACGATAGAGAAGGAACAATATTTATCGATTTAACGATTTAAAATAACCGATATTAACGCTATATCGATATTAGCTTAACACTAAGTACGAGGAGAAATAAATAGTATATACACGGTAGATATTAACTACCACTGAGTGATACATTCTAATACAGAGTTATTTATTACACGTTCTATCTATTTCGGTTATCAATACAACAGTAACAATATGCATCTATTATAGAATATTATAACATCAACTCCACGGAACACAGTAAAAAAACGTATATCGAAAAGCATTACACATACATTTCACAAAATACTTATTATCTGTACTTGCCCAAACTAAAATACAGAATAAAAATTAAAATGACATTAGGATGTTATGATAGCAAATTATTTTGACATATTCTAAAGACGTCAAAATGGCGACTTTTTAATTTCAAAAGCATGACAACAATTGCTTTAAGGTAATAATAACAATTGTTTCATATTTTATCTGTGGTGTGTAGAGGATGTTGTCACCTCGCAACAATTACATGCAAGGAGGACACGCTGCGAATTATAATTAGCTCAAGTGCTGAAGAATGTTTCCAATCTATTGTATATGTAATAACAGATAAAAAATAAATTATCGGGATTATTCGAAGATTTTATCAACCTTTAATCACCTAGTAACTTTATACAAGTGGCTGTATAAATTTCCCAGTCATGATTATCTGTTGACAATCACGACATTATGACAAGAAGAGGTGTAATCCGTGGAAATCAATTCTTATACTACATTCAATCTATAACTGTTGTCATATCATCTCTCACTTATGTAGGAAGTCAAAACTGGATCCAGGATGACAAGCACACAAAAACTCACATAGTTACTTTTAATATACATACATAGTTACTTTACAAATTTGACAGAAAAATACCATCATGGTAGATATTATGGGTTGTTTTGACATATTTGAGTATTGCGTGCGCACAGCTTCCAGTAGTTTAAAATAACTCCTATCTAGGTCATTGTTCACAATGTACCTAGCTGAGCGCTAATACAACGTAGCAATATGACATCATATTGGGAGTAACGTCGTCGTTGACCGATTAACATTCAGAGGCAGGCAGTCATTAAACCGCCAGGACCTGAGTTGCATGACCTGAATGAATCTACGAGTCAAGAGACCGCTAGTTATTGGTATTAAAACTTATGTTATGGTACCTGACATATTATTATTGTATCGTTAAGCCAAGTTCTTTGTGACGTAGGCAGAAAGCACAGACTGCCAAATATTTTACGCCTGACTTGCTAGTTTCACATTCAAATAATATTGTTACAAACAATATATTACTAACGTCTCAATTAAGAATCAATTATATAATGAATGTAACGGTTAAATTGTATATATACATTCTTATTTACTGTCTACCCCTTTGCAAAATAAGCGTGATATGTTAGGAATTAAAATAGATGTTGCAATACCTATAATTTCAATGATCTCATAATCAACAGCTCAAAGAGAAAGAAGCATCTTACGAGTCCAACTGAAACCCAATATTAGCTGCTGTACTGGTATAGATTTAATTTTGTATTTTACCTCAAGTAGGTAGTGACGTAGAAGACTGTTGAAGACGTAAGTATTGGTACTGATACAGGTATTTGTCACTCGAGACTCTCTACCTACCTCGTAATCTGGCTTGATGATACTACAATGATAACTTGGTGACGTAACGCGGCAGTCCAAAAAAACAGTGTGACACTAATTGAATTATCCTTAAGAAACAATAAATTAAAAATATATATGAAAAAAAACGAAAGTGGAATATGAAACGATATTGTCGACAATTTCGTATGCGATTCAGAAAACACGTTTCACATTTGGACACTAAAAACCCTGGCCGTTACGTCCGCGAATACAGATTAAAAACATAAACGAAATTATTATGTGGGTATTAAAAAAATATTGTTTACCAAAAATGTGTTTATATCGCGTGAATTATATCGAAAATGGAACAGAAAAATAACATTTACCATAACGATTATGACTTCGCACGCCGAACTGTCAACCTTGTCCAACATCCTAATTGTTCCAGTACTTTCGTACTGTAAAAATGAGAGTAATTGTTATTGGGAAGTGTAAAAAAAACTGTTTAAATTTACAATGCTATTGAAAAAGAAGCAATAACTTTGAAATTTATTCGCACTGTGTTAATATTGAATGCGAGCACTTCTGTCAACGACTGTACTCACAGGTTTCCGTCGCGGGCTCGAGCAGCGTTATCTTGAATAAGACGGAGTAATTTGATGTAACTGTGACCTGATTTAGTTATTGCTTATGTTAATGAGCTGTACGTTACGTCTGAAGGCTTTCTGCTCTCCCAAAAACTTGCTATGCTTTATTCCGACTTAGACATTTCAGCTTTCGAACGTTGAATATTGGGGCAGCATGTCTCCAATATATATATTTAACACCTGGCTCAGGTATAAGCTCACGCATAAAGTTGCAATCGTTACTACTTTTGTATCATCACGCCAGGTTCCTTACGAGGTAGGCAGAGCGAGCAAAGGACACATTTCTATCCTGACAGACTTGACGTGGCTCTTTTACAGTCATTATTAGGTTCATTTACTATGATTGGGAGGAGGAGGGGGGGCTAATTATAAATCCGACCCGGACGCGTTATCTGAAAAATCTAACGACTCCAATAAGCGAATATGTCGCGTAATCTGCAAATTAAAGGCAATCAAGAGGTATGTAATTAAAAAATCTCCCGTCGTACGGTATCGTAAAGTTACGACATGGTCGCTAATCGAAAACACTTAATGAACAAACCATTTATTAATCAAAACGGCTACCGAGTTAATTGAGCTGAAAATGAAAATCTAAGTTTTAACGATCCGGCGAGTCCGGAGCGCGAACTGTAGGGCTCTTTGTGACTAGCTAGCGAGAGGACCGAAGTGACCCATGCCTCATATCTAAAGCTGAAGAATAAGATAGCAATGTCACAGGGAAAAATGTACAGATATTAAACATACAGCATTACAATATCAACATATACAAGACAACAAAAAAATATATTTAAAAATAATACACTGAGTAAAAGTCATTGATACTTTGATATTTAGAGGATCAAAATTATTTAACCCATTCAGAAAACTAATGAACGTAAAATAGAACTTAACATCACGCCCGTAATCCCGGAAGAGGTATTGAATGTAACAAATTCTTTTAAAACAATATCCTTGACTTTTTGCTTCAATCGTATTCTTAAACACCATCATTCAATCCCCCAATGGATAGTACATCGCGAATAAATAATATAATACATAACAAATAAATAGATTCAATTCACAAACCTTGTAATATTTTAAATTGGTACCAACTTTTACGTTCCATATTCAAATTTAAAACAAATATACTCTACAGACAGTTTATATAAAAAAGTTCTATTTCTTCCAGTAAATTCCAGATTAAAAACCGCCCTTTTTTAATGCCATCGAGCCGAATGAGATACTCGGATAGCATTACATTACTGCTGTACAAAAGACTTTAACATAACGAAACAAGGCATTACCACGCGAATAAATAACTGTAATCGACATGTTTTGGATCGCGGCGATAAATCGGGAACTCGATACTCGTCATCGTAAATCAATTGAACAAAAGACTGGGAAGAAAATACAAATTAACCCTATAATCGCGGTTATGTTACGGGGGCGCGTGTGTCCAACTTTTTCGAAATTCCCGCACGTGGTATTATATGGTACAAGATGATAAATACATTCTGACGCTTACACTAATAAAGATTGTGAACAATTCACTAACATTTATTAACAAGATTTATCTATAACTTTCTTTCTGTGCTCTTATTGAGAATCTACATTTTAAAGAATATGCAAAGTAGGTTACATTGAATTATTTAAATATGTACTTTGCGAATATTCCTTTGAAACAAAATGTATAAAACTCTATTATAAAGGCCTAAAATGCTAAAAACTTCAGCGTAAAACTTTATAGTTAATGTTTGCTAGGCTATCTATTGTATGGTATCAATAAATAAAAAAAAGTTCGAAAATTTTATGTAGGTTATCTTAACGAACTGTACCTACTTGGTGTAAGTATAAAATAGTAGAAAATATGGCGCCAAATATTCATATAACATAAAGATAATTTAAGAACTTGAAACACCCGGGAGATATTTACGAATAATTATTTTAGATTTGCACATTACATTTTGAGCACATCCAACAGAAGCTCGGCGTATTCGATTTTCCCTAAGTATAATGTTGCCACCGCACAAAACGGAGCAATTAGCTTTTTAAAACGGGAACAATGGGCGAATTAATGGCGTTTACATGACCGACGCCACGGTTTTCTGGAGTTAAATTAAACGAGTCATTTCGATTCTTACCGTGAGTCTAATTAAAAGTGTAATTGAAGTACCAACGTGCACTCCGTGGCAGCGGGTAATAGTATTTTTAAATTTGGAATTTTAGTTCCGTAACGTGGGTGGCAAGTGTAGCAAAATTAATACAAAAATCCAATTTAATTTTTCAATACGTAAGAGTGCAAATTCGAACACACGGATAATTGATTTGACAATCAAAAAGTAAAATGTAACCTACAGAGCAGATTATGAGTTTAGATTTCATATCTTTATCAAATTAATTTCATCAATGTTAGAATTTTGAGTGTACAGTAAGTATTAAGATTGCAACAAAATTTTAAAAGTAACATACAAAAAACTTAAGACATAGGTGACACTGTAATAGACACAAATTCTTGAGCATAGTATGATTCATGATTATTGAATAAAAATGGTGATGGAAACTTTGTTTAAAGTTCCACCGGCGTCTGCATGAATAAAAGCGCTTGTATTGTGCTTTGTGCCCGAGATGAGATACTACGATTCCGCAATCAGTTCTCATGAAAACAATTTATGCCTATTCTGAGTTATAATCTTATTATGCTTGATTTAAATTAGTTACAAATATATATATATATATATTAAACGTTTAGTGAACTTCGTGCTTATGCGCTATTAAAAACAATAAATATATAAACGTGACCAAACACTGAAACTTTTATTAATGACATATACAAAAACAAATTTCGGCGCACAATGGCTGCATGGAGAGGCGTCCACGCGTGAAAGTGGGTACTAACGAGCCATCTAACCAGATCATAATCAGAATACCAAACGCACGTAGACAAATAGCCGTAGAGAACAATCGTCAACAGATTAAAAACAATTTTGTTGCGTCGCGAGCAATTACCGAACGCGATTCGGCCTGAAGATACGATTCCTGAGCGCATCTCTTAATAATAGGCCCACAAACGACGTACAATAATCGCTTCCATCTCTATAAATATTACCCTACTCTCTTCAATGCTTCAAGTTTACATTCACCCGTCCCACTCGCACGTTGACAGCTCACAAACCATAGACCCTGCCTATCAGCTTTTACAATCAAACTGTCTAATTATACCCACATCACTAGAGGTATGGTCCAAAGGAGGCATTTTTAATTAATTTAATCCCAAAACTATTATAATGCGGCCAATTTCGTTATCTAATAATTCGTGACGCGCTAACAAGAGCTGTTCCGACGCCATTTTGAATGTGTTCCGTTAATTTAATGACACGGTTGCTTGTTTAGTGGGAAATAAATGACTGTTCATGAATTGAGATAAATTAAGCGGAAAGGAATTTAAATAATTGCGTCATTTTTCATTGGAGTGTTATTTTCGAGTGTAGTAACACGAAAGGTTGTTTCCGAATGATTCTGTCTATGAGTGTTGTTACAATGTTGCCAATAGAAAAATTGACTTGGATGCTATTAAACCGAATGGATAAATCTTTTGTTTTAGAATCGCCAGCGGCAAAACTTTGAGAAATGTTCTTCAGTATCGATCAAATCAAGTTTGAAATTTTCATTAATAAAATAAATTAGGGAAATTAATCTAAGATACAACTAAATTATTTTAATATTTACACAATAAACAGTTGTCCGGTCACTGGTGACACTTTTAGTTTTTACGTTTCATTTTCACTCTCACTAAGGTCGTCCATGTCCATGTCTATTAGCTCCTCGTCATCTTCATAGGAGTTGTTAAACTGGCTGCCATCATCTGGCTTACTGCTGGAGGAACCGGATTTGGTGCCGGTCTTCGCTTCTTCTTCTTGCTGCATTCTTTTATGTTTCGTTCTTCTGTTTTGAAACCAGACTTTCACCTGCGAAAGAAAATGTACATTGAGAATACAGATTTAACTAAAGTTACATTTCCATTGGATCGAAATATACGTTCGTATTTCAAGAGAAAAAATTTTCTGATGTGTTCGTCAACTACATAATTTTAATTGCTTTATCTATTAACATTTCGAATATATAAAAAGAGAAACTGTTACAACTTATATATTAAACACATAACAAGCACAGTATTTTTTCGGTCCCTACATAGAACTTACGGGTAGTTTATATAGTAGCCTATAGGTACAACTGTCTAGTCTAGTCTAGAAATTTTATACCAGTTAGCCACATGAAACTTACAAGACGAAAGTAGCCAATTATTCAGGTCTTAAATTTCCTCAACTTTACAGATACGTTCTGCAAATTTACGAGAGATTTTTCTTGGCAAAGGTATTTGGGTGGCTACTGCCACCATATTCCTTTCCACGTCCTCTATGTGAGACAATAAAGATTCCTTTCTGGGTTTTCCTGCACTCCAAACGCAGTGTGAATAGTGATCATTAAGAATTTAATAGGATTCTAATTTTACTTGTGGATTTCCCCAAACGCCGCGTTGAATATATATTTAAAATTGTAATGCCACAAACATACGTATGTGCCCGATTTTAAATAACAGATATATCAAATATTTTCTTTATTCCTAATGATTATTATATAACTGTTTCCGAAATACGAATGTATTGTAAAATAAATTTACATGAGTTCATATGGAGAGGAAAATATATCTATTTAAAAAACATATCAAAATGTGCCACAATAAATCTTTCACGCACTGTCGAACCAAATAATAAAGGGTTAACGGAACTACCCAATAAAAACTATTCAAAAAACATCCCTTATATCATATTTCACAGCGTACCTATTGAAAGAAAATCCACTATCGAAATTTTTCTACGGGGCGACACAATACGATTTCCCGCGAAAAAAGCGTCCGCCATCTTGTGAAGCGATTTGTCACATGTTTAATGGCTTGTGAAATCTATTCATGACGCTTCCGACTAGTGTGCTCGCTTTTGAGAAATTATACTAATGCAAGCGTATCACGGATGATGTTTTGGCAGTCTACTGGCATAGGTACCTACATAATGCTTATTTGTTTCCCTTACGGGCGGAGTGAAAACAAATTGTCAGTACGCAGACATATTGATTTCCAATACCGAATATCATTTCCATTGCAAAGCGATAACATAAAAAAATCAGGGCGTGCGTAATTGTATAAATTGAATGTTCGGAACTGTCAATATTGATATCGATTATATTATATTTATGAACATTATTTTCAAAATCAGGGCGCCGACTGAATAATGAAACTAGACGTAGCCAGCTGCGAGGCGCGATCGCCGCGAATAATGTCTTTAGC
>DWTO01004029.1:0-11945 GCA_018244755.1 Jemadia pseudognetus
TAACATTACGCCTGTTATTCCCGAAGAGATAGGCAGAGGAATGTAGTACACTCCCACGTTTCCCCAGTTACGTTTACGACCCACTATGGAATAGGTGGTGGTGAATAGCGTATTGCCATGCACCGGGCACAAATCCAGACTCCAAGCCACTACTAGAAAATCTATGTATATTAGTAAAATTCTATAGTGCCCGATCCGGGAATCGAACCCAGGACCTCCTGAACGGCAGTCGCACTTGCAACCAACACGACCAACAAGGCAGTCAATAGTGGAATAGACAACTTTCATATTAATTCTTACGAGGTACTTACGAAATACGAAACTTTTTATCATTAACAATTTCCCGAAAAACAAGGAATGATTTATCTACGTGATCTAACGAGAAAGTTGAAGAAGCTGTTATTGGAATTTTCGATATTGCAGGTGTAAATGGGCGACAGCGACCACTCGTGACTGCTGCCTGGTCGATTGTTTAGAAAAATTAAATATATCCTACCACCTACTTTCCATGATTTAATTGTAGCAATTTTTTTCCCTAACCACGTAGTAATCCATTACTTCGGATTTCCCAATATTTTATATGTATAGTTACATACTGTATGCATCGAAGGAAGTAGTTAATGTGTTGTAAAGATTGGCGCGTTAGAAATATTACCCTTACCGAGGGGGATCAAATGATATATTAACTAAGAATATTATTCATTCTTGGCAGTTGTATAACTTCGTATAAAAAACAGTAGACACGGCTTGACGTATATTAGTGATTTTTTTATTTCAAAAGAAAAAGGGCTTTATCACTGGTGCAATTATGCCGCCTTGGTTACAAACACTAAAATAATCAGAACATAATATAACATTAAATTAATCAGAACATAACATAAAAACATAAAAAACTTCAATAAGCTAAATCTATTGCTGATCTAATCTTCTAATCGCGAGTTTAAATAATTTTTTTGTCTCAGTTGACAACGGCTCTGCAAGCAGGCTGTTGCATATATTATTGATATTGCAGATATTAGTGCTTTGTGTAACAATAATGGGTAGGTCTTTATATTTATTTACGCGTAATTCATTTTCAAGTATAATTAAATTCCCATTTCAATGAAATATTTAAATAAATACTCCAAAATGCTTTCGGTAAACACAACCAAACAAAGGTAAACAAACCGAAATAATCCGGCACCCCAGAAATTCCTTGTCCCACTTCCTAATCCCTTAAGAAACCCCCTCGGTAATGTCGTGTTACAGGATAATTAATATCAGGGAACACTATTTTATTTCATTACTTATGCGACAGTACAAGCCATAACTTCTCTAAGTTAGAAGTTTGCGCTAACTCCGTAAGAGTACAGCCGCGTCCATAAATATTTCGACGGTTGAAACATTGGATAATATTTTATTTTCATGTATGTATTATTGTATTAACACATTCAATGATTATCAAATAATTCAACCCACCGCTCGTTTAAAGCTATACGATAAGGACAAAATATTGTTTTTAATGGTTGCCTTTGTCTATGTAATTTACCACCAGTGTTTGTCACCACATTTTGAGGGACTGTTTTGAATAAAACTAACTCGTTAGTCGTGTCGCTTGCAAGCACGACTACCGAACGAGAGGACCTGGGTTCAAATCCCGGCTCGGGCACCATTGGATTTTTCTAACTTAGATTTCTAATAGTGGCTCGGAGTCTGGATATATTGTCGGGTGTATGTCAATAGGCTTTATCTCTATTCCATCGTGGAACGTAAGCGTAACTCGTGAGACGTCGGAGTGTATTACGCTCCTGTGCCTACCTCTTCGGGGGTTACAGGCGTGATGTTACGTTAAAGTTAAATAACATTGAAAATTGTTACATATGCCATTAGCGGGTAGTACCGTAAAATTAATGTGGCTATAATAACTTTGTGATAATGAGTTCACTTTTCCAATTCTGGGATTTTGAGTTGAAATTCTGTTGCGTGGCTTTTTCTTTACAAAATCTCGTGTATATAAGGCTCGAATGGTGACGGAAAATATTGTGACGAAATCTGAACTTGAACCTTACAATTCTCCAGAATGTTCGCTAAGGCGTGTGAAGTCTGCCAATCCGTACGTGGTTACCGACTTAGTGTATAATCAGTCCTTCTCATTCTTAGAGATCTTTCTCCAACATTGGACTGTACAATTGTTGATAATGAGGTTGATGATAATCAACGGAACCTAATTTCCGGTACATCTGTACAATTTCGCACACAATTGTACCCCTCCGTGACACCGCACGCACGTGAGAGCGGTGCAAAAATTAACTCCATAAATAACAATGGAGTTCGTCTGTGTGTTCGCTACACGCTAATCTTCGCTTCGTTAGTTACGAAGCGCTACGTTACCTTATTAGTCTAATTAACGTTTAAAACACACCATTAACCGTAGCACGCGCCACGTCAATATTTCATATCTCGCGGTTATTTTTGGACGGTGATCGCTGTTGTTGTTGTTGATGTCTTAATTAAAGAATGGTTAACTGTCACTTGGTGTATAAAATATAATATGATGATAAATAGAACGGTGCGTATTATGTTCTTGATTGTAAATTTTTACCCTTAAAAGTTATCTAGTATGTTAATTAATCTACATAGGACGGTCTGGGTGGGATAATAACCTGCGGTAGGTTGCAACCAGAAGCTAGATGAGGTAAGACGAAGAAAAATTGGCGCGATCGCGCTAATTAGAAGAAACCTATGCCCAACGGTGGACTCAAACAGGCTCATGATAATGATGATGGTTGTTGAAAACGAATGTACTATAACAATTATAACTGTTGAGTAAATGTTGAGAGTATTTCTTCTCTTGCTTTTTCTTTCATTCTTATACTATTCTACTATATACCTCTACTTAATATTATTATTAAATGAAATATATAAAGTATACTATAATTAAAGCCCAAAAATTAATCATCAAAATTGAGTCTCCGAAAACCATAATTTCTATATAGGCACCACGCCACAAAGTATTAAAGGGTAGAAATAAAAAAGTTAAAATGTCATCACACAAAACGTCCACAGCGAAAGCATCTCATTGTCGCGGGCTTTTCAAAGCTTAATAACGAGGTACACAGAGATGGAGACATTAAAACCTTTCTAGTAACAAAAGTATATCCGAAGAAAAACGTGCAAAAAGTTATGGCAGTTTGGAGCCATTAAAAATACCAAAGGCACTTTACCGTGTAATACTGAAGTTCTACTGATGGACAAAGTATGACGCGATGTACTTTAAAAAAAAATAAACTTCATGTCAAGGACGTAGAAGGGAATAAGTGAAGGATTTCACAGAAATCAGAGAAATGACTTTGTTAACATATTCTCATCCGTATACAATAACCACAATATATATTTTTAAATTATGTGTAACAAATTATTTATATATTATGTGAAACAAACAGGATATACAAGTTTTATTTGTTAATCTAATTAGAATCAAACTGGCAACAAATACATTAGAAATTTTGGAAAAACACAAAATAGACTGGCTTTATGGCCCTGACTGAGAGAGCAGTGATATAAAACCGCTTGGTATTATCAAAAAGGGTAAAGGAGGTATGCACCTGGTTAACTCTTTTTATCCACAATCACAAAGCAGGCTTGCCGAAGACAAAGCGTGTGTATAAAAATAACTCAATATTAAAAAAAACTTTTGATTTCATGAGAAATATTAAACAAGCAAAGTTTTTAATAATAAACCATAAGCATATTTACGATGACGACCTGCGAAAGGCTGCAGGCAGATGCTGGATGTGACAAGCCGAGAACTAGGTGGCGCTGGGAGAGGCTTATGTCTAGCAGTGGACTGAGATAGGATGAAGATGATGATGAACCTATTTACGAAAATTAGTAAATAGGCTCGTGATCAGAATTAGTAATAGGTAATAGTCAAAATTATTTTTGGCATTTCACCACCTTAAAGGACGAATATGTAACATTATGCCTCTAAGCCCCGAAAAAGTGGGCAGATAAGTACAGTAAACTCCTACGTCTGACGTTATGTTTACGTCCCACCATGGTGGCGGTCAGCCTGTTGTCTTACACATGTCAGCTTTTCATATCTTACACATATCAACTGTTCATATCAGACGCTTGTGTTATCCGTCACAAAATGTATATATTTGTAAATCTGTACCAAATAATATCTTTGAATCGACCTTTTCTACTTGGAGAGGTACTTAGAAAAGAACATGTATGATATCATAACGAATCGTATCTAATATATAATACTAACTTAAGAGTACCGCAGTGCTGCTAGGGGATATTAAAAAACGGAAATTTCCCGAATCGATTCCAATAACACGATCAATCAGCATCTCAAAAGGAGATGGGTGAGTTCCATCAAGTTGACTTTTTAACGAAATTAAAAACCCCTGATTTGCCGGCATTACAAGCGGCCCGAGTGGCGGTTCAAATCATCGGTTTTCGCTCTGGGCTGATTACATTATGTAAATGATCCCTCGTGCCTGTCAACCGAATCTTACCCGGATGTAGAGGGATTGGAGGGGATTATATTCTATTTATCCAGTAAAAACATAAATGACAATATTTTTATTATATTACATCAGGACAATAAGGCTAGAGATAATTTACAGTCAGTTCTCTCTAGTTACAATACAAGGGCCCTTGTATGACAATATAAGGTGTAATCATTACTATTACCTAAATTGAAAGATCGTCATGATATATAACCCTTATACCGTTCCAGTTTTAGACTCAACCCTTCTCTCTAAATGAGAACCGTTCATATTCAATCATACTAGCCCAATGCGCTTTTCTGATATTTATAATACTTTGAGAACATCTGTCCTATTATATCGTATAAACAAAAGCAAATTAATTTTACTTTGCAGAAAAAAACAATTGAAATATTGCAGTAAAATATAACCAAGAACGTATATATTTATAATACATATAAGTACTCGGAGTTATCTGGAATTGTATGTAAATTTTCATGTGTGACTTACTTTTTATTTGAAATTAACTTGATATTAAGTACGTAGACACTGCACTCATAAGCACATCCAGTACAACTCTGTACATCTTAAATACTTATTTTCCCTAAACAGATAGCCCTGTGAGACGTTTCGCCGCCCCCGTATTGCGACATTGCGAGATTAGCGTAAGAAGCGTGTTCTATTTAAGGAATTCATTTCTTTTTTGGAAAATGAAACCTTTGAGGCCAACTTACGTTTCGTTTCAACAAAGGCGAATTAATATGTGTTATTTATTGATATTTTTTATTTAAATGTGTCCGACAATTTAATTGCTATTAATAGAAAAAAAAATTCATTGAAAGGTTAAGAGGTATATAAAATTTGTAAAGATGTTGATATTTGTAACAGTGTACACGATATATTAAACAGGTGTATGTTCATATTTTTTTATGGTCATACAATGACAACACATTCATAAATACACATAATATGCACACACACACACAATATGTATGTGCGTGATACGCGGTGCTCTTTGCTTTCACTGTAAGAGACCAACCATGATATTCCTATGAATAATAATTTTTAAATTCTTATTTTCCTGGCTGCCTCACAATTCGTGAGCAAAACTGAAAAAAACGTATAATTTCAAAGTCTATGTTAAATAAACGAAACTTTATTATTCAGAGCAAGTTTAATTATGCATTTTCAATTCCTTTTTTTGGACATCAAAATAACTGTGATAAGCACAAGTGTTAGTTACGTGATTCGGTGAAAAAAAATCTATATAACATTGTATGTATATAACATTGTATGTATGTATACATATTATTATATGTAGTTAATCAGCCATCATGATGCCCAGTTTGGGATCCAGTACAGTATTTAAAAATCCTCCCGTTTGTATGGAACTTGTGGTTTAATGCATTAGAATGTGATATGATTAGTATCCGCTAACAGCATTTTATTCCCGCTAAATCATCGCTACTCTGAACGCACCCGATGTCCGCAGCTGCGCACTACAATCGCATAATTTCAAATGTTCCGTACATTTCTTCAACGCATCGCATTTACTCATTTTATAGGAATTAGGGATTCGGTTTATTTCGATTGTTTTCGAATGTTTTGTTTGGAGTGAAATCGTATAATTTAAATATATGTATATTTCC
Organism: Jemadia pseudognetus; assembly: GCA_018244755.1. Taxonomy (NCBI): domain Eukaryota; kingdom Metazoa; phylum Arthropoda; class Insecta; order Lepidoptera; family Hesperiidae; genus Jemadia; species Jemadia pseudognetus. The sequence goes on from DWTO01004029.1 coordinate 6,128, forward strand.
AGTATTCCATATATATACATAAACTGCGGAAAGTTTTTGATAAATTGTACTTATGTTTTTGTATGTATGTATGAAATTAATGATAATAGGTATATATAGGCAAATGCTTTCGAGCGGTGAAGTGTATTACATTATAAGGAAAATGAGCTCGTATTGTTGATCGGCATATAGCTTAATTTAAATTGATCTAACATGAAAAACTTCCTGCAAGAATTCGCGTGATGAATTAGTATCATATTTTGTAGTATAGAGGATTAGATTCCTGTTTACGTGAGAATTAACTATAGTACTAACTTATTGTTATTATTGCGTGTTTTTTTAATACAACTCCTTAAAATGACGCTAACACTGGTTATCAAACAGACATGAGCTTACTTAATATTTACCTAAAATTCAAGCAATATGTTCAGCCAGTAACAAATAACTGTCGAGCCTCCAATAGTTTCGGTAACGTCTTTTATTGAAAACGCTCCAGGGAACTTACTGATCAAGGAACACGTGGAGCGGTATTAGCATTCACGATCCGTCTCTCAATTATACGGAGCTTCGCGTGCTAAATGACAATTCGGTTATCTGCCGAAAATGTAGTATAAGACAGTCATTGCTTAATCGTGACCCTTCAATATTACTAAGGTGGTTGCTGGTTACTAGAATCATGACTGGCTAGGGCGGGCTATTGGAGACGCGTATGTCCAGCAGTGGACGGGATGCTGATAATTATGATGATGATTGTGATAATGATGATGATGATAATTGTGATGAAGTTGATTACGGTGATGATGGTGCACTGGAGATAATCCCATTGAAGTTTTACTTAGAAATAAACGTTATAGTTAGTGTTTGTTAACTAAGGAAACCTATGCGTCGATATTTCATACAACGTAGCGATATGTAGCATGATATTGTCGGAAATCTCCATATAAGGATTTTAATCGGAATTGCAAATTCTAGTTAACCCACAATAGTATAGGGACATGTTATGTGTATGGATTTAGTGTTAATTGGTTTTTGTTTTTATGATTTACAATCAGTGGCTAGCCTTGGATATGATCATAAGCTAGGAAGATTACGAGTTCATTTATTTTAAGTTTCCAGAAGAGATTTAACAACACACGTGAAAGAATTTTTTAAACTAGTTTGAATGTCTTGTAAGGTTTAACAGAAGATATTGAACGATGAAAATTGACTGCTAAACGTGCATTCTAAAACTCAACCGTAACCATAGTTTGCCAGTAGCAACATATTATTCTACCCTCATCATTGCTTAACTTAACCCGCCACAGGCGCTTAATGAACTCTATCTTTACCGTTGATCGTCATTATCATGAACAGTTTTTATCTTTACCCTGTTGAACACAGATCTTATCTATGGGTTTCCTCTTAGAATGGGTTGATTAAGACCATACCCTGATTCACTTTTACATTCACCAAAGTTTTACGTTGTACCGTATACTATCTAGAATTTAGACATCGCAACGTTCGAAATTAGAATTCATGAGCGGATCCCCAATACGGCGGCGTGTCGCGTACGAAATGGGAATTCGTTAAAATGCAACACGGATACGAATACCGGAATGTCTGTATTCGCTGGAGTTCTTTTTGGTATTCGTATTGCGGTATGCGTAATATTGTCAGGTAATGCGTAATTCGATCATTGAAAAATGAAGCGCAACTAATATTTAAAAAAAAATGTTCAATAACATTTGGAATATGTAAGAAATATGTAAGATGTAAAAAGGGCCAGGTTTTTCCGTTACGTTAGTTAATCGCAATATATCATCAAATATCATGTCTAATTTAAGAACTGAAAAACACTTAAAAGACTCATGAATCAGATATTTAATACATCAGGAAGTGAAGTTTTACATTGAATAGCGGTTACGTTTCTGTACCTAACAGCTACTTTAAGTACCTAAAATACTCACAAAGCTAATATATGGGATGTAAAACAGTAGAGAGGCTTTTAGCTACTTAGTACGTAACGTCACGCCTGTAGTCCCCAAAGAGAGAGGCAAAGGAATGTAGTACACTCCCATGTTTCACTAGTTACATTACCATCCCACTATGGAATATGTGGTGAGCCTATTGCCATACACCGGGCATATTTCCTGACACCGAACTAATACTAAGAATCTAAATTAGAAAAATTCAATAGTGCTCTAGCCGGGATTTGAACCCAGGATCTCTCGAGCGGCAGTCACGCTTGCAACCAACACGACCAACGAGACAGTCAGCTACTTAGTAGCGTTAGATTTCTGTCGCTATCAACTACTTCAAGGGCTTAAAATAAACTTGAAACTAATATGTGAGTTACGAGATGTTAGTGAAGCTTTTCTTTAATTACTCCTGTCAGATTTTAGCCGGTAACAAGTATTTAAAGTGCTTTAAGCCATATTTTATAGCATGTATTATAAAGGAGCCCGCAACACGCGACACTGTTCACACCATTGTATGAAACGTCAACAAGAGTTTATAATTTCAAACAGTTTGAAAATATACAGTGTAACAATTATTTTTATTCGTGGCCCCTCCCTACATTAAGGTACAATTGTACAGTAACTGTGAAACGGTGAAGGTAGCATCGTGGGAAATGCTGGATACGTAAAGTTCTCCATAATATTCTGTGGTCTATCTGACGTTCACTGCCTAGACTATAACCTCATCCCACAGTTATTTATGCATGTATTATTAATAAGGGTTAAAAACGATGGTGATGTTAGCGTCAAATAAACTAAGGATTCAATCTATGCTATTTCACAGATAACCAAATAAAAATAAAAAATGTTTAAGTTAAATTTGTGTGTGATATTATTTTAATTAATTATTATAATGTATTTCCTTAATATAAGGGTGCAGGAAAATATTGCAAGAAACTAGCGAGTCTTGAAGCCCTAGAAGCTTTGAAGTTGAAGACTTTGGCCTTAACCCTCTCATTTCAACCGTAACCAATAATAGTACGACAAATGGTCGAAAAAAAATAGGAAAAAACGATGAGTTTTAACATTAAATTATAAACTATAATACAAATACTAATAAAGTCCGACAATTAAATATACATACTATTCTATTATGACATGTACAAAGAAAAGTAACATTACCTATTTATACGCAAGTACATACTAATTATTATTATTATTTTGACATCTTGATAAATAGCTAATGTACTTGATATAGTTTTTTATGCAAATTTCAAACCACAAATATTGGACGACTATCAGCCAGCTAAGAAATACGAACCCCTATAATCGTAATCAAAGTACCCTTAACTATTAGCAAGGGGTCGAATTGCAGCAAGGGGACTCCGAACTTAGTCACGAAAGTGGGCACCTGGCACCTTTAAGTACCCACTAAGAAGTTCAAATTTTCGACCCCTTTATAAGGGAACTAGTAAGAACCCTCTAAGATTTTATAGAAGTCAGCTAAGGGTGGAAGGGCTTATGATTAATATTAGACTACATACAGTAGGTAGCGAGGTAAAAATGGCTTTTATTTCTCCTTAGATTTCACGATTAATCGATGTTTGGTCTATATTTATGAATTTTTACATCATAAAATTTAAAATGTAAGTGAATTCAAAAGTTTTTATTAGGGTCTCATTATATTTTTTTGTGTGTACTGGGAATGGAAACTGTTAGGTCCATTAGCAAATGTTATTGTCATGTTATTTTTATCCACTGTAATCATTAAAATTTTTTTGTGGTTACTTCACGGATTTAAAAATTTCTTGTTTATACTGTAATGTCAATTTTTGTTTTCTTCAGTTTCATGTATTCATTGTGATTTATGTATGTTTCCTACAAAATGTATCGTCAACCCTAAACCAACTTACGCACATCTGAAAAGATAATCCCGCCACGATTAAGTTGAATGCACGTATCAATTTCGTGGAATAAATCAAGAGATAAATCATTTCTCTGGAAAAACGGGAGGCGAAAGGCGAGAGATGTAAAAAATGGCCGCTGTCAGCGCTCGGCACGCCGGCCGGGCGTATCAATCTCGGGCCGAAATTGGTTTAGTGTCGGAGTTCGGTGGATTAAAAATAAACTCAAATCTAGCGGCACTAACCTTGATTACTGTTAGATCTGCACTGTCGGACATGCAATATTTTAACACACGTATACATTTTATTTACGGCAGTGATGGAATTGTGATTTCGAATTCGGCATCGAATATTGCTAGGTTCAAATCCTGACGCGCACTTCCAGGGTAAAAACGTGCGTTTTAAGATTTTACATGCCTCGCTGTGGCGGTGAAAGAATTCGTCTTGTTGAAACCAACACACTTCAAAGCTCTCCATTATATTATTTAAGGCATATATATATATATATATATTCGGCCAGTTTGGCAGGCTGTGGCCTTAACGCTTCTCATTCTAAGAGTAAACTCATGCCCAACAGTGGAACGATAAATGAAGAAGATGATATTACAAAACATACATATATTTTTTATCAGTCTTTGAATGAATTAACTTTGATTAACAAACAAAATATTTTATAAGGCAAAAAAAAGTAACATCACTGTTATCCCCGAAGAGGTAGGCAGAGGAGTGTAAAACACTCCCACAATTCACCAGTTACGTTCATAAGGCAACATATAAAAATAACTGATTTATCGACACTTTTTTCACAAAATATCAGATTATTAACCAGACAGAGCCTACTAAGGTTAGTCACTCATAGAGCTGTACACTATATTACCTATATAGTTTTCTAAATAATTTCACATGTTTATAAATAATTTAACACGGGGTAACAAGTCTCGTGGTTATGAGAGGTAATACCTATCCTCCTAGGGGAGAATCAAAGCCGCAAACACCGGCTCCAAAGTTGATGTTACTAACCACTAGATCGACAGGCCATTGGGCAATTGTTTAATTTAACTATGTTTCAATTGGAGAAATGGAGAACAAGGTTATTCAGTTATTTTCATTCCGTACTGTGTACGCTTTTCTGGTTTTAACGTATCAAAAATGATTACGGATGATGATGGGTTAAACAAAGCATCTATTCAATAATTTAGTGAAATGGGCAAGTTATAATCTTTGTTGATGGTTTCGACTTTGAAAAGTACAAAGAAAACCGCACAGAATAACAAAAAACTTATAAATAATTGATAATATAATGAAATCATTGAAACCATGTAATCATAGTTGACAGCAGATAAATTAAATATACATAACTAGCAATAGACCGTATCACCTGTCATCATAATGGAAAGTACTTTGCCCAGGAGTGCAACTGTATATAAGGTAATAAATAGAAAGACATTAAAAGAACGAAGGTGAACAGTAAATACTAGCAAGAAATATCTTTGCAAAAATAATTCATTACTACTACATTAATACCTTGGGGCACCATTTCTTAACCGCCGCTTAAAAGACCAAGGAACATAATCTCATAAGCGAAATTTACTGCCGAACTCATAATATCCTATTACGGGGATAGATAAACAACACGCATAGAATACCAACATGCGAGTTAATGTTGGAAAAAATATTCACCCCGAACGTTTTCCTCAACTAATAGCAATATCTGTAGCAGGTGTGGTACCGTTGACGGGCGATACATCGGAACAAATGGTCGGACGTGACTCGAGTCGCGAAGATGACCCAAATATTGGTTGCTTCGTCCAATTCAACTATTGTTGTGAATCGATGTTGTGTATTTGATAAGGACTTAAACTGACCTCAGATGTATGGTACCACTAAAGGTAACTTATAATTCAAATCTCGTAAATTTCATGACTGCCCCATTGGTCAAGTTGATTGCAAGCGCGACTGATCATCGAGAAGTCCTTGTTTCAATTCCCGGATCGGGTA
>DWTO01004030.1:0-11943 GCA_018244755.1 Jemadia pseudognetus
CGGGAAAGAAGGTAAGTATACTAAATAATGAGATCTTCAAAGATCTAACATCACTAACATGGAAACATCGACAGTGAGGAAAGATTACGGCTTAGTCCGTGAAAGCGTTAGCAGTAAGTCATACCGCGAATATATTAAGGCGATTTATCAATACTGGAGCTTTATCTTCCCAGTCTGTGCCGGAACCAATATCGACAACTATTCCTTGTAGGCATGTCAGAGAATCGCTTTTATTATCATTCCTTATTCAGGCTCCAAGACTTTCCAATTGTAAATACACTAGATTTCTTTTACGTATAAAATAGATCAATGTACCTATATGTTTTAATTTATGAACATAATAATTTGCCAATCAAATTGATCAGATTAATTTTTAAAGTGAGGTTATAAAATGATCTTATATTAATAATAAAGTGCGCTTATTGTAACACAATGGAGTACAAATATTAGGTATATGATTTACAATTGTTTTATTTTATAATTCAGTTGTAAATTTTAGTTATGTGACGTCATTATAATCGTAGTTTGGAAACGTATTCATAGATATGCATTATGTAATTTGTTTGTTTTGTTTTTTAACTGTTAAATATATAAATGTCTTTTAGGATTTGTACCTGAACCTGATACCTCTGTGTACGATTCTAAGCACCGAACAATGGTAGCGAGACAAATAGACCGTGCCTGTGGTAATTTCCGAAATTTTCAGTTCATGTTCTGTAATTTCCGATTCGTTTTTCAAATATTTGCAAATTGTTTTTATATCATTTCTTCCCGTATAAATGCTAATAATATTCGGATTGAATATTTTGTTCCTTTACCTAATACTGTACGTATTTGAAAATAATCTTTTTGTATTGCTTTTCTACTTCGATGTATAAAGTCGCTATCAATACCTGCCATTTCGAAATATACGCACATTTATATATACTCGTATGTTACATTGTCTTTGTGTTCCGTTCTGTAAAATTACAACTCAAAGTTTTTTCATAAAAGTGTACATGAAATAACACGAAAATATTTATATTAAATTACATTTGTCTTTTCATATTTTTTAATTGTTAAAGAAATCGTTAACCACAGCGGGAAATCTTAGTGAGTGGCAGTTATGTCTGAATATAACCACTCGGCGGGTGCCCAGCGATACTGGATTTAATTAAATAATAAGACGCCAATTTATCGAATTGTTTAAAGTTCATAGTTTTAAATTACTCAGGCAGGCTTAAGTTACTTTAAATTAGTTCATAACATAACAAGACGTTTAAAGTCTACCATTCCTAATTTGTCTGATGTAGCGAAGTAGAGTACGGCCTTAAATGTTCAAATTTTGAGAGAAGTGCACGTCTAATAGTTCAGCAGTCAAATAGTTGGTGACGATGATAATTATAACGATGAACATGATAATGCTAATTATTTCTATAGACTATTGCATTTTTCCAGGTTTTGGCTCATTCCAGATGTCTGTTTCGAGATGTTATACTGTTAAATATTTAAAGTTTAAAACTCCTCCGTTTAATATGTACATAATATGTATATATGAGAAGTATTCCTTGTAATGAAGCCGAAATCCTTTATATTTCAGTTAATCTCTAAGTAGGGGCCAAATTCCGTAAATATACGAAAATGAATGCAATAAAGTTAAAACAAAAAAATTGGTAATGTATATTTTTCAATAAGGAAGAAATATTGGAAGCTATAAATTAAGGATGACGTACCGCGCCTCCATTCTTAACGAAATTAGGAAGGGGAGGCAGAAGTACCTACATTTGTGTAAAAGTCTGCATATTTATAAGTACATTTGTATATGTATAGATTTGTTAAAGAATTGTCGTACGTATTAAGTTTACAAATAATCAAAATGAGATGAAGGTATTTGAAATAAACTTAACAATGAAGTTAGCAAAATAACAAGACGAGACGCATAATACATTTTATGGTATATAATGGGTCGTAGAGTATAGCGATTGTCCAATATCCGAACTCCGAATCACTAGTGGAAATTTTAACTAGTAATTCTTACTTAGAAAAATATAATAGTACCCCACCCAGGATTCTAACGGAAAATCGTTAGTCGCGTTTGCAACCAACTCGACTAACGAATCAATCAAGTTTATTTAATATATGTATAAGTATAAGCTTTGATATTAACACGTCCATTTATCATTTTTGCCTATTAATACAAATTTGTCATTGAATTCACTGATTTAACATTGATTCAACTAGATTTGTCATATCTGAGAGGTTATAATTATTTCAGTGTCAAGCAAATTGACGTTATCATTCCGGCGGGTAGATCTGTGTCGCTGATAACATCAGTCTAGTGGCACTTCTAATTGGATTGTAACTGTTAGGAATAAAAATCTAGACTTGCTCAAGATAGATCAAAGAGATAGATTAAAGTTAGTGATGTAGGTCGAAATAAATACATACATATATATCCTCACGTCAGGTCCCTTGCGGGGTAGGCAGAGAGCACAGAGTGCCAAATATCTAATTGAAATAAATCGTATTAATAACACCGGCGTGTCTTTTTGGGAGCGAGAAATATTTTTTAATAACTGCACGCCTGTATTCTTAGAAAGAGGCAGACAGAAGGCCATGCTAATCCCATTTTTCTAAGACTGAAGGAATTCGAGTTAGGTACACACAATAGTACATTGCCTGACCCACGGGATACGAATACAGGATTTCTTGTTTAATGTATAATAGTCGCGCTTTCAATCCCACGACCGACGAGGGAGTCAAACATTTTAATGTACATATTTTTTTGTTGTAGTCCATTTCCGTCTTAGCATTTCATTTGATATTTCATATCGTGCCTATTAATTTTGTAACATTTAGCTTTTTTATAAATATAATATCTACACTAACAAAGTCATGCAAAGCTTGCTATGGTTACCAGGCTCTGTAAAGTAAAACTAACGAAACTCACTCGGACTTTTCATGAATTTTCAATTTAGAAGTATCTATGATTCTATGCAAAATTTGTATGCATATTTACGTAAGGGCGGGCAAGTTGTGGGCGTAGTGTATTTAGAGCATAGGTTCTCAAATTTATTTCCTCCACACCCCATTTTGAGGATCATTTGTTTTTCCAGTGTCCCTCTAATTTATTTTATTTTATTAAACATAAATAAAATGATGGAGTTCTGATAGATTTCAGTTAAGTTTTCAGCTTTTGTTTCTTAGGCTCTTAGCTCTTATAAAAGAAATGCGAACTTTTCATTGACTATGAAGTTATGAAGGTTCTAATATACAACCATTTTTATTAACACCACGTGTTCAGGGCCGGTCACCGGTGCACTCTGTATCTGGTGTTACAAATAGTGAAACAAATATATTTAATTACAAATAGTGAAACGAATAACATTGATTAGAAAGTTATTTTGTGAACGAAGTAGGTACATAGCTGTATTTTTATTTCCCGTCTTTTTGTTTTTTTTTTCGTCTGTATACATATACGAGTAAAATACATTGTTACTATAATATGCACCATAAATAAAGTATATAAAGGGTATCAGCTATTTTAAATATACCTAGTGCGTTATAGTGTTTATCTTATGACTTTCAGTGTTCAATTTATATTCTTACTAATATTATGACTGCGTGGTTGTTCGTGTTGGTTGAAAGCGCGGCTGGCGATCGAATGGACCTGGATTCAAATCCCGCGTTGGAAACTGCTGGATTTTTCTAACTTTCCTTTCTAACTTTAGTTTTTCTAGTAATGGCACGGAGTCTGGATATGTGCCCGATGTATGGCAATAGACTCACCACCTATTCCATAGTGGGACGTAAACTTAACTGGTATAACACGAGAGTGTACTACAATCCTCTGCCTACCTCTTCGGAGATAACAGATATGATGTTACTTTCTTATGACCCTTAACCCCCCGGAATGCCTCTAGCGCGCACCATGTCTCGTTGTCTCCCACTTTGAGAAAGACTGATCTAGAGCATATAAAGTTGGAGAACATCTCGTCTCGTATGCATACTTTGTAAAAAAATTCTCTCAGACGCGTGAACATAAAACGTGGATCGGTCCCGCGCGGCGCTGCCGCTCCAGTTCACGGACGCTCCGGTGCTTTATAAATCGCGCCAGGTTTATTGCTTCCAAGACAAAGTGGTTTACAAATGATCTATAGTTGGTTGCAATATGTACAAAATTTTTATGCAAACGTTTTAGGCGATCTGTGGAAGAATGATTATAATAAAAACCGACTTCTAATCGACCCTTTCAATGTGATAATTGTGCCCCTAATTAAAATATATAAGTATAACGTTGTAATTGGAATTCCTTTTTTTATTTATCGGTTACCTCGTTGGTCGAGTGGATGCAAACGACTGCTGTTCCAGAGATCCTGGATTCGATTCTTGGATCGGATACTATTGCATTTACCTAACTTAGAATAGGGTGATGCAAATGATCACTACTTCTACCGATTACGAGTAATTTTGATCTCCAACGCGGACGTTCGGAAATTGATTCATAATTACTGCAATATCTATTATCACCGCCAAATAGATATTTCATTTTAAATGCAGTACTAATGGAAACTGTTCTGTGTTCGAATAATTTTGCATACAATTTACATTATGATTGTTACGATAATAATTCGTTAACGTAATTATTTAAATTTGTATTGTATTTATGGGCGTATTGTGATCTGTGGGAGCGATGTATTGAATACACCGTGCGTTGTTTACCGAAAGGTAAGGGTTGTTTCAGACGGAGCTAACACATATATTAATTTATTGAGATATAATATTAAATTACAGCAAACTGCATGCGGTAGATGCGATGTAATATGCATGATATTGCCTTGCTATATCGAGATATGTCGTGCTATATCTGTTCAAATGTTTTGATGAACTTTCTAGGCAGGCGTGCTTCACCCAAGGCTGCATCTGGCTTTTCATCAAGTAGGATATTAGTCAACCGCAAGCCTATTGCTAAATAATTTAATAATAAAAAAGATGCGAAACAAGATATACATACGAGTACATTATAGCTACATTCGTGATATCTCGAGTATTACTATGTAAAATATATTATAATATATCATCATATGCTTTGCAATATGTATAGGTATTACAACTCCGTTTGTGACTACCTTAACGTGGTCTCATTTCATCACGGAAGGCGGGGTCACGCGTGCCCAAAGTGACCGTGGGCGGTAACTGGTTTTACCTTTACCACGAGGACAAAAACATCTGAGCTTCCATCCTGACCACGGTCGGAAATAAACGGTGTTTAAGAATTAACCCAACATAAATTGTTCATTCATTTTCATCTGTTTGCTAGGAAATTTTTAGTATACACCTAAATAAGCTTAGTCACAAGTTTGTATTAAAGTACCGTAAGTGTTTAAGGCGAAAAAGACAATTTTTAGTTCATTATATTGATATTTTAAATTTTACGGTAATAATATTTAGGTATATAATGTTTTTGGACTTGTAAAACCCCATAATAGCACCATGTCTAGATTAGCACCTTCTGTATCACAATACCTTTCGCTCATCCCGTATTCCATGGTACATATATTTAACATAACTAGTGAATGGTGCGAATTTACTACACTCCTCCTCTGCCTACCTCTTCGTCGAAATACAGGCGAGGCGTTGTTTTACAATGTTTCTTTAGTCAACAAAAATACGAATTATCCGTCAAGTTCACGCTGTCATAATGGCTGTCAGTAGCAGTAATGACTTAACATTCGGTTGTAATGCTTCTTGCCCGACGCCGTCATAAAAAGTGTGCGGGACTAAAGGCCATCCGTCCAAGCATCGAGATGTCGTGATGACAAGATTACGACAAATGAGATCGTGTTCTTGATCGATCGCTTCGCACAATCACCATTGTTTTTTGACACTCGGAAACACAAAATGGTTTTAATGGTCTAATTATTAATTATGGTCTGATTAAATTAGGTAGCTCCAAAACCAACTGAAACTTTCGTTGAATTTGGATTATGTAAAAAAAGTTTTAAAGAATACGCTAAATTAGTGGGTTAATAAAAAAATATGCACCGTCATTTGAGACGAAAATCTTTTCATACATGTACCAGTAAAATATTGTTAACTTAACAAATCTTGCATGGACGGCGGTTAAGATAAATAATACATATGAGTACACAACCACATTTAATTACAACCCAATCAATGTCACGCACAACAAAGGATGTGGTATTAAAAAGCACATGCTAAGTTATAGCTCACGTTGGGTACGCAGTCATGTCACGTGACGTCACGCGATCAAGTTACCGCGTGAGCCGCTCTGACCGCGAGTTCGTTCACTCGCACTCCCACGCCGCGAACGAATCCTTTTTACGAACTACCCATTTTTCATTCACCACCCACAGATCGTGTGTTTACTAAAATCTGCGCATCGTGCAATCGAAGAAAAGAAGGCGCAATGACCGTTAAGATGCCAACGCAGATAGCCCAGTTTGGTATGTGTTCTGGTACGACGCTGCATTTTGTATGTGTCATGTTTGATTATTTCGAGGTACCTATCTATAAAATATTCATAACCAATAACGATTATAACTGTTTTCTCTTTTTAAATTTAGTTGTGCACAGAAAAAAAGGAGAGTCAGCCAAAATTGCGTTCATACATATATGCATAAATTAATGATATTACAAATATACATATACTGTAGTATTGAAAAACATAATCATCCTTCATACATTTTTATTTTAATAACTGCTTGTATTTGTAACTGTTGTCAACGGTACACTTAAATATAGATTAAATTAACTTTAAGGAGTGATTTGGACTGTGTAAGTTTCTAGAATATATCCTCCTAGGATGGCGTAAAAGATGCAAATCCGGCTTCTGTTAACTGCAAGCATGTCCGTTTTTATATCGAATAACGTTCTTTAAATATTTTGAGCTACTAGTTACAATACCACAACATCACATGCCTAACGATTATTTTACCTAGTAAAACTAGGTAACATTTTTATGCAGACAGAAATATGTATGAATCGACCAACATTCTGCGATACTAACTACATACTTATATAACAATGATCACATATTTTTTTAGTAGCTATTGCTGTACGACAGTAACAAAAAATAATCGTCAGATCAAACTTAGCGAAACCACTAAACTGATTTTCTTTGCTTAGATTTCTGAACTTTAATTGGTAATGTTTCACAGAGGACGTATAGTATTTCAAACGAGCCCGCAATAGATTTTCATAGAGCAAAACATCGGAGTTGGACCATTGTTACAAAACTAATTAATTTTGTTTTATTGGTTACCCTTTCAATTACAATATCAAAACCAATATTAGTTGCATCTGTGGAGATTCGGTTCAATCTAAAATAAAAGCCTTATTTCACGCCTGTAATGCGAAGAGGTAGGCAGAGGAGTGTAGTACACTCCCACGTGTCACCAGATGGCGAGCCTCTATTGCCATACATCAGTCACATTTCCAGATTCCGAGCTACAACTAGAAAGTCTACGTTAGAAAAGTCCAGTAGTGCCCGAGTCGATACTAGAACCCAGGACGTCCCTATCGGCACCGACACGACCGACACGACACGACACGACCGACACGACTTACGAGGCAGCGATCTAAGATAATTTAAATATTTCTTTTAAGACATTAGTGGTAGATTCGTTCCAAATGAAGAACTTCGAAATAATTTGTTTTTCGCCTCATTTGTTTCTAGTTCTTGTAATTACTATGTACATAGTTATTCGTATATAAAATAATCATTACTAAACCACATCACAGATATAAATTAATAGAATCAGAATCATTTCACAAACGTTATTAGATTGTGCTGAGAAAAAAATGTACATTAGCCTTTCTACTCCGAACTTGACAAAAAACAGTATCAAGATTTATTTATCGTGTTTTTCCTCAGTGTTTATACATTTGTGATCTATTACATACACGCAGATGTAGATATACGTAACTTTGATTTATTTCAAGCAAAAGTGGATCACAAACATTAAGTTTTGAAAGGATCACAAACATTAAGTTGAGAGTAAGACGTAATTACAAAAACAATTAAATCATCTTACATTATGTTATATTTTCTCTTTATGTCATTATTTTTATATCATTTTATATCATTATTGAAATAATCGATTTGCCTTTTTATATAATCATCACGACAAGTCCTGTACGGGGCAAATAGCACGAAATCCCAAATTTCTCTATTCTTACAAATCTAAAGTGCTTCTGCATTCATCTCTCTCACTCCCTCTTTCTCTCTTTAAACACGGATGTCAGTATTGAAGGCTTTCAACTCTCCCATCAGCCTGCAATGACCTATTTCGTCAAGATCGATGTTTATTGGTCTTCCTCGGCACCTGAATCCATCAGAATCCTTCATTTGCATCCCTGTTCGACTTCAAACGTCTCATTGTACATTTCGTTCGAGAATGATCTGAGCAATTTACGTAAAATCCAATCGGTAATAAATGGTATTAATACCTACATTTTATTGCAGAATACTATTTACACTCGGGGCAGTGTGAATCGGGGCGTACTGGGCAACGCTGTCCAAAGTTGGAACGTCAAATATTTGAGTTGGTCACCGACGTTGAATGGCTCACTCGTGTTGCGGTTGAGACGTCAAAGGGTTTTCGTCCAGCGCACCGCCCCGTCCCGGTCGCATTCACTTATAGAACGAGCATTTAGGCGGCTGTAGTCTTGATGCTCTGCGGTCTAATCTAGTAACGTTTTGTGACAGACGGACTTTCGACGATCTAAAATGTTGTCGATCTATATGTTGCGATTATTAAATGTAGAAGAAGTTGTGACCTGGCGTGAAGATATGTATGTATATATCCCGCTTTAGTAGCGTTTAGATGAAGTAAATGTCATTCTTTTATCTAAAGTTTTTCTATCTTTAACCGTATATTAAATTACTACACCATATCTAGAACTTGACCCTCATTCTACAGTAATTCTGGTTTTCTGTTATTTTATACATCTCAATTCTAATTTTATATGCTATACAAAAAAAATCGCGGGCATATCTTATGCTTCGATGATAAAAATTTCATAAGTGACTTACCACAGTCTTTAGCTCTGAAACACATCTTTAGTTTCAACTAGAACTAAAATCCCGACAGACAAATATTTGAATTTGATAGCGGTATCCGCTTTGGCGTGTTGCGGTTTTATTGCCACAGTACGTACCTCGTGCGGCGCGAAATGACCCCGTTCTCCCGCGCGTGGAATCGAGGAGAATCGGGATAGTTCGAATTGGGGAGAATTGTTTTCGTACATTTCGATCACTGCATATTCACGTTCCCGCTATAATACCGTTTGAAATAGTCCTGGGTCAATTATCCCCTGGTATATAATTTGTCATGTTTAACTGCTGGTATATACTGTGTATGTATTTGTATATTAATATTTGTATGTATTGTATATTACTTATGTATACTTATTGTATATATGTTTGTGTATATATGTATGTTATATTATTATAGTATGCACCTAACACATACGCCCTCGTTCACGTAGGGTCAACTGGGGACAATGCTATCAGGCATTCAGTACGCCCTTGTGCCTTTGATTGAAGTTATTGCACAAAAATAAATAATTGCCACCAGGACATATTTGGTGCCTGGCTAAATTTGAATAATTTGTGTCATAATCATGATGTTTGTTTATTTAGTTGATTGTCATAAATATATCCCAAAACAAAACATTATTTTTACACAGGATTAAATGAACTTCAACAACGTATCAATAAAATACAGTAACTATTGTAAATTATTGCTAAATATAGTTTTATATTATAACATTAATTTGTTTAATAGCTTCGAGTACCTATCATATCTGAGATTGTATGCTCTCTGCTTACCCCGCAAAGGATATGGCGTGAATTCGTTGGAAACCCCATTTAATTATGTAACATTATATCCATTATGTTGTAAAAGTTTTGACGAAGTCTTTCATCATTTATATATTTATGGAATATAAGACAATTTGAATTATTACTATTATTGTCATGAAGAACAAAATACTATTAATTAATTACGTAACTCTGATCAGTGTATTAATTAACAAATACGATAACTAATAAGATAATATGAACGATTCACCGTTTATTTATTTTGTATACAAAATGAATACACAAATGCAAATCTATTTTTTAACAATTATGTTAATATAGCCTCAGTTCATTATACATTATGGACAAACGATATTAATATTTAATGTTCAATAATTAAATGTCAAACTGTTAAATAACGATCTAAATAATGGCCAACATACATATATGACACGCAGCTTAATTTTGTCAGTACCTAGCTTTTAGTTATTTCAATACTTTGGACTGACCAAATATATGGAGTAGAACTATTTTTATATTATCAATAAGTTAGCCAGTGACATCGCGCTTGTAATCCTCGAAAAGGTAGGTGAAGTGTAGTACACTCCTATGTTTGACTAGTTACGTTGATTCCCACTGTAGATAAGATAGAGAGTCAGCTTATTGCCATACACCTGACTAAGCCACTACTAGAAATGTGTATTAGAAAATCTAATTACGGTAACTAATGTACATTGTTGACTATTTTATTAATGTATAATTTAATGGCAGAGCAAACAGTATTTCATTATTATAATTGATGTTGGCTTTTACAATATCTAAAATTTTAATAATATCTCTAGATAAATACTTGTAGGAGCGTTATTTCGTTGTTGTTTGTATACTTACCTTTTTTATTCCTTTCTTCAAAATCTCTTTGTGTAAATATTTTTATGGTCCCCTGGAAGAGATCGCTTTTAAGCGATAAAAATGCCCATTGTTTATGTTTAATATGTTTCTGTGTGTATCGTACAACCCCTCATATAGTGTTTACGTAAACAGTAAAGGGTTTGATGTATATCTATTTTATTGTTATACTTTATTTCACTTAGGTACAGGGCTTTGTAGAGCTATTGGAATGTCACTGGACCCTTTGATGCGGCCATTCTTTAGGGTCTGCTCCAATGAATTGGTTAAACTGAGTTTTTCTAAGAAATATTCAAGAGACCAGACTACAGATCATCTTATATCCAAATGGGCCGTTACTTTGATTCTTATATTTCTATCCTTGCATACCTGATGTATTTCTTCGACATTCATGACTGTTCATACACACATGACTGTCCCAAAGACTCCGATTACCCCATCAGCCAGTATTTGACATGTTTGTTTAAGACAGACCTTCGATAGAAGTCTTGGTCTTAGTGTGTGCTGTCCCAAGTTATTGATGTACATATATATTAGCTCGCTACCAGTCGTGGTGTGGTTAAACTTATACGGGAATGCTCAATGCAGTTTAGATTGCGCCCTCTGCTGCCGTTCAAGCGGCTAATTGCCATCATAAGTTTGCTACGGCGGCTCATATCAAACCTGTGTTAAGTTATTACGTTTAATTATCACATGTAAATGCTTTACACGAACTGAAAACGTGACTGAAAACTATTTCATGTTTTCTTAACTTTTTTCCGGAGAATTATAACATTTATTCTGATTCTGACGTGGTCAGAATTATGTTAGCAAGCACGAGTATATAAAAAATAGATGTGCATGTATGCATATGCATTTGTATGTTAGCAAATGCGTATGCATGCGAATATGTTTTCTTCGTGTTGTACACATTTGACAAGTGTGTATAATTAAGATCGTTTGACACGAATTAATAGAAAAATATTTTTGTTACAGGTAATTAACGACAGGTTTACGATTCAGACGGCTTGGATTCGATATCCAAAAACTTTGATCCAATATCACCCTGCCCTCTAGTGCGTCGATCAAAGATCAAGATTACTATGGTAAGTATTATGATGCAACTTTAATATATTATTGTTCTGTTCACCATAACCGGTTATTTCATTAAACATAATTACATACATACATACATATCATCACGCCGGGTCCCTTGCGGGGTAGGCAGAGAGTACCGAGTGCCAAATAGCTCT
>DWTO01004031.1:0-11942 GCA_018244755.1 Jemadia pseudognetus
TGTAGTGTTCGACCCGGGGATCGAACCCGGGACCTCCCGATCGTCAGTCGCACTTGCAACCAACACGACCAACGAGGTAGTTTAGTAGTAGTAGTAGTAGCAGTAGATTTATTAAGTTTTCTAAATTTCTTTCTTGGATAGGAAATTCTCATCAATCATTACTAATCCAGGTTAGTTTGGAAGCCAACCGTGCCATTATATTTGGGTCAAACTTCATTGCTTATTATTAGTTATGTCCATTTCATATCACCTAGCATATTCACTAGACAATAGAATAACTTGAGCGTACTCGTATTCTAGCGTGATGCTCGATCATGTATTCTTAGGCTGAAGCCAAATATCGATGAGTGAGGTACTGATAAGTTATTATGTGAGTTCTAAGCACGCTGTATGATCTTTGCAATACAAATAACTTAGGAAAAGTGAAACCAATGACTGACATGTTTTAGTTTACTTATTCAAATGATTACGCGCAGTGTTTACCGGCGCAGCGTGTCGACCTTACTTCACTGAGTTCACAGTCATGTGTGAAAGTGTACAATTATCTAATATTTCCCTTCCATTAATATAATATTATGATTATAATGATAAAGTTATAAGGATAAGTTGTAGATGTAATATTTTGAGTTTGGTGAAAGCATTTACTATTGCTATGTTTTATGTAAGTACACGACGTAATTTTAGTAATAATTGTTTTAAATTGTTTTCTGTTTCTTTGTTTTTACCTTCTCGTGTAAACATTATAGATTCGATTTTGAAGAATCTTGGTATAATGATAAGGTATTATCATGTTTAAAATATAGTATTTATATCACGATAGGATAACGTCTTATTTCTAAGAAAACGCCAACATAAACGTAATAAGCTATAGGTACAATGTTACCAAACAACAAGTATTTTATTTATAAGTCTGTTTGACAACACTCGTTGTATTTCATTGTGTCTTATTAATTTCAAGCTTTTATGTTTAATCGTGTTGTTTTCAAGCGCGTCTGACCTTCAAAAGGTCCTGGGTTCAAATCTAGAGTCGATTAGTACTGGTTTTTTCTATGTTATATTTTATAGTAGTGGCTCGGAGACTGGATATATGCCCGGTGTATGGGTGTTCGGCAATAGACTGAACAGTGAACACCTATTCCATAGTGGGATGTAAACCTAACTGGTGAAATGTATGAGTATACTATATTCCTCTGCCTACCCCTTGGGGGTTATATACGTGATGTTGGTAAATGACTATTATTAACGAAAGTGAATTCGAAATTCTGTTTTAAAAAACGTAACATGAAGCGAGGAATTATTTCACGAAACAAAAAAAATTGTACTAATAAATGTTAGTACGGAATATAAAAAGCAATGTATTTTTTAACGGGAAGCTAAACCAATTACCACGCTATCATATTATTATGCTAATAAGAGATTAATTAGGAAATCGATAAGATAATATCGATTCAATGTCGACACAACACGCTCCCTTTTTGCTGCTATTAGTTTTTTATAAATGTCAATGCTAATAGCCAGTGTTTGTGTTGTAAAAAATTGTTGGTTGTCGGCGGCACGGCACCGGATCGGTATTTTAATACAAGACTATAGTAAATCTGTATTTTCTGTATCATTTATAATCATTATTTTATTATTATTATTTTATTTAAAAGTGTACTACACTCTTCTGTCTACCTTTTAGGGGTCATGTTAAGTTGTTAATATATTCAGTATATTACCAACTTTATAGATTATGTACACATTATATATATAGTTCTGTAGGAGTTATTTGACCTCCGATAAAAATATTACTACCTATATTAAACTACCTATATTGTTTGTAAACCTATAGTATAATTTGTTACATACCCTACTGTATATTTTTTGTAATACTTTGGTGCTGTTTATAATTTCAATAAATATTACTATGTTCCAGAATGTGGGGTCCCATTACGAAGGCACACTAGGCAGCCGCGGGAAAGAAATGCTGGACAGCTCCGCATTATCAAGGGTCGGGAGTCCAAGAGAGGCGCTTGGCCCTGGCAGGTATGGCGATGGGTGTGGATTTTGGGGGAGTCCACTCGCTGAGATAATAATAATCATACGATCTCCAAATCTCTGAACCCTAGAGTGTTAACCAAACGATGTCAAATTTATATCTTCCCAGTTTGTTGTAACTTAACACTAGAATTATGTCCATGGATTTTCTAAAAAACAATGATAATCTAATTACTATGTACTTGAACAATTGATTAACCGCAAGAATATCTAAAATTGTTATTTTAATATTACATACGGATTAATTTAAATAATCGCTCATATTTACAAAAGCAACAGTCTAATTTTATTATTGGACTAAAATCATTGCATTTTCATTTCAGTATATTTTTTTATTGCTTTTGCGTTTTAGACATAATTAAATGTATGTATTAATAATTTCAGGTGTCTCTCCAACTGTTGCATCCGAATTACGGGCTCATTGGCCACTGGTGCGGCGGCGTGCTCATCCATCCGCTATGGCTCCTCACCACGGCACACTGCATCCACAAGTAATACCTTTGTCAACAACTCCCGTCTTGTATCATGTTAATATGTATAATTGTCACACGTCATGATAAGGTCACACTTTTAAACCGTCTCATCAACTTGTCAAGTATTTTACTTATTGTTACAGTTACCAGTATTCCAGTCATATTTAGTTTAATAGTTGCATATCAATATTTTATTGGTATAATTGTGGACCGTTAATCTCGCTTTTATATTATACATAGATTGCTTGAAAATATTTTATTCACCTAACATATTCGTACAATATGAGTTAATTAAAACTTAAACACTCAGATTGTTATGAAAGAATCATTCGTGTATGTTTTATAAATGACCATTTTCAAATTGCAGTGAGTTGTTCAATCTGCCAGTTCCTGCTCTCTGGACCGCGGTGCTGGGGGAGTGGGACCGCGCGGAGCAGAGGGGGGCTTATGTGCCCATAGAGCGGATTGTAACCCATCATCGTTTCCACAACTACCAGCATGATATAGGTAAATATTTACTACAAATCAGTTTTTAACAGGTATTCATAATAAGTGTAGACGTAACAAAATTTCAGTAACATAGGTAAAATAGTAGTGATAGCCTTCGAGCTCTCTTTTCGGGAGCCCGGATTCAAAACCTAGCGCGCACCTCTTTATAAAAATGTGCGTTTTAAGTTTAAATATCACTTGCTATAACGGTGAAAGAAAACGTTGTGAGGAAACCTACACACCTCAGAGATCTCAAAACAAAATGTTCTCTAAGGCGTGTAAAGTCTGCCAACCCGCACGTGGTCAGGGTGTCAGACTATGACCTTAACTCTCTCAACCTGAGAAGAGACCTATGTTCCAACAGCGGAACGATAGAAGGGTCTGGAAAAAATAGGTAATCTTCGGGCATCTACTGATTAGTAAGACAGGCGTTAATGTTAGGCAAATTGCTTAGTCCTATGCTTCTTGCGTAGTTACCGTGCATATTATGTCTAGCATTTAAGTGACTATTATAATTTTTGTCATAATAATGTTCGTCCGTTCAATTTCTATATATTTCTATACATTTTTTCTGTTCTTCCGGCTGATTAAGTTTCTTGAGATATCTATAATAATTAATTTTGAATTAAGAGTTTTAATTTTTATGACAAACCACCTGTTATGAAAACGGTAGAATGGTATTTAATTTTTTTTTGGTTTCCAGCGCTAATGAAAATGACCCGATCAGCCGACGTCAGCGCAGGAAGCCGTATTCGAACGATATGTCTACCTCCTTACGAACCTCCTGTGACCAACTTCAACACGGAAAGAAGTACTTCGTTCTACGTCAGATCCGATGTCGCCTTGGACACGGGGAGAAAAAAACCGAAACCCCCCAAGCCCAGTCCAGACACAGCCGTGAAATATTTAGAAAAACTAAATAATCTAACAAAAAGCATGCCCGGATACTCAAATAAGAAACACAAAAACATGAGATACAATATCAGAGTGTCGAATGATTCCAACAAGGATGCGGAAAGGAAATCCGACGAAGAAATCACAAGAGTTGAAACCGAGAAGAAAAATAGAGACATTGTATACGACAGTGCCACGTTAGACAGTGTAGTTAAACTCATTAAGAATAAGATGACTAGAGACAAACATAGGGTTAATGGTAACGAGAGAAGTGATAAGAAATTGCTGTTCGGTGAAGAGATAGATCCGTTTATCGACGATAGCAACGGGATAGACTTTAAAGACGAATGTTACGCGACTGGCTGGGGGAGGGAACAGACGAACGGCACCCTGACCGACGTCTTGTTGGAAGCTGAGGTGCCGATCCTGCCGCTACAACTGTGTAGAGATAGATATTCATTGACGTTACCATTAAATGACGGACATTTGTGCGCCGGGAGCACGGACGGGAGCACCGGAGCTTGTGTGGTAAGATATTTTTTTGTTATATGATTGGACTTGGACGTATTTAAAGCGGTTACTGCATGTAATAAGCATTTATTCACCTCCAATAATAATATTTTAAAATACCTTTGAACAACTTCTCTTAAATGTAACTTGTCTTTTCTTGATGGTTTCCACTTTGCGTAAGGAATTTGGGAACGTTATATCACGTTTTAATATATATGTATCTATGTAATTTATCATTTAAAGTTCTCTCTTAATCATCACTACTATTAAATCGAACTATTGCGACCTTTAGTGTCTCTTCACAGAACTGTTTAAATTTGTGTTCAAAGTTTCAAAAATATCATTCCCCTTTCTTGGTCGATTGAAATGTTCTTGTGTTCAATCAAATGCATCTTAATTTTGTATCTTAATTATTATCGACCGACCGTTGTGCCTCGTTGTGAGTAACGTGTAACTCAGATTGTAAATATAAAGAGACAATAGATAACGCTGTCCTGATCGTTATTCAGGTCGAACAGCCTCCCGGGACTTTCCATCTGCGCACTGCATGTACGTCAAATAAGTCCACATAACTAGAGTTCTTTATCTACGATCGGATGTGCTGTCTCTATTAAGCGATGGCAGAGCAAGATTGGTTTTGATTCGGTTATTATAATTCTCTTATCTGTTATCGTCTCACTATTTCACTAATCGATCGCGAATGCCGATTATGTTTTGTGAATCGGCGTTCTGATTGATTTATTTATTAATAAAGAAATGTTCTAGGCGATATTATTAAGCTTCGTTAATTTTCGTACATGTTAATAAGCTTTTGGAAATGTTTATTGGTAACAATAGTAACATATTTAATTATTAACGATGATTGTTTAATTCTGATGTAGTTCAAAATGTGGACCAGAACTAATTAATCGAAATTTAAATTATGGTTGAAATGATTTCTTCGAAGCGACGCCACGGTGAGGTATTTAATATAGTAATATTGCCGTATGTTATAAATTTCAAATAAATTTCAGATAAAAGTGATACATTGTAATGATCCCGAATGACAATGGAAAGGGGTATAAAATGAGATGAGTCAAATTGGAGTTGACAACTGGCCGTTTGGGTAGTGCAGGGCAATTCGCGGCCCAGTCAATGTATATTCGATGCAAAGTAAAAATAAAATAGAAATGTGATATTTACTAATTAATTTATTTGCTGTTGTAATGCAGATTCCTAATTATTCCCCGCACAAAGGCAAGCAAGCAGCAGGCGCGAATTTGTTTCCATATTTGGAAGTTCTTATCAGTGCGAGCAGTTGTTTTCTGATATGAATCGAAATAAATCTCTTGTCCGACTGTGGTAATGACGCTTACGTTGGGTCAGTTTTGAAAGTACCTAGTCATGAGACTCGAAATAGGAAAGATAGTATCAGAGAAGATACATACTATATCAATTATCACTGCGTCAGGACGTAAACATTAATTTAACCTTATATATATTTATTACAATGTACTATACAAAAACAAAGTATTTGTTTCTATGAACATTGATTTTTTTGCAGCCCACCTTTAGTAAAGCTTTCTTTATTTGGCCCAAGTTAGCTTTTGAGTTTAATATTTCTGATGTAGTGTTTCGTGACCTGAGCGGCAGGGTAGGGGTTCGATTGTGGCTGAGCACGAGTTAATTTTTTGCTTGGATATTGTATTATCTGTATAGGTTTCTGTTAATAGGGTTTGTGATGATGACTTCTATGTTATTTGGAACCCAGCAGATACTAACAGACTGTACTGGCCACTTAAATAAACTGACCTGAATATTTGCGCCCCATTTTTAAGATAAATGAAATTAAAAATAAATTTCAAATATGCAGCGTTATAAACAATGAATAATTTGCATATATTTAACTTATACTATATTTCCTTTTAAATAATATTTTTAACACGTTTTTATTTTCTTTTATTATGCAAGCTAATTCTCGCTAATTGATCAATTAATTACCTTACTTTAATATGAAATATTTAATGGCTTTCTCTATTATTATGCAATATTTATTATAATTAAATATTATGTAATAGTAATTTTTATGTCAAATACACTTTAGTTTAATAAATAAAATATCTTTAAAAAATATAGGAGTCTTTCGGCGAAAAAAAAATATTTCTTATAAAATCGAAATCGTCCTAATAATAATATTTAGAAATCACTAAACAGCAACATTTTAGTGATTTAAATTTATCAATTTACGAAAACCATTTTAGGGGTACGGGATCTAGGTGTAGGCAGTTTTTTCTAGTTTTACTTGTCCTCGTGTAAGTGTAACCCCGTGTAACCCCTCGCACGAGTATCTACAGTGTGGGTCGGTGGCAGGGCGACAGCGGCGGGCCGCTGCAGTGCCGCGCGCGCGCGCGCTGGGAGCTGCGCGGGCTCACGTCGTTCGGCTCGGGCTGCGCGCGCCGCGGCGTGCCCGACGTCTACACCAACGTGGCGCACTACGTCTCCTGGATCTACGCGCACGTCTACGCCACCTAGCGGAGCGCTCCGCTGTTGGGACTGTATGAGCGCATTGTTCAAAATGAAACCGTCGTTTAGAATCAAATATGAAGTAGGTATGTTTTTTTACAACGCAATTCAGTTCATAAGTAGTCTGTGCAACAACGTGACGCGTTCCCGTGTGTAGTTCGCGACCTAGTGATTACATGTCACATGCGCTGGTTTGAAGAACAATGAAAGTCCTAGGTGTGACGGTTGCCAGTGAATGACGCGCGGAGTTACCGCTGGTAGATAAATATTGAAGAGTCCCACGATGCAGGGGATCGGTAGACAACATAGTATAAGACTTTAGCACCCATTGTGAGGAAATACAAATACCCAGCAGTACTTAAAACGACATTTAAAACTTCAAAAAACCATAGATATTGGTTGCGCTATGTCAACTTTTAACAAAAAGTTATTAAAATATAAAGGATGTTGTACACAAGCTGCAACAAAACTACTGTTGATGTTAAGTATTCAATTTATTAATATTTAATGTTTATTGCGTTTTCTCCGCGCATTGTAATATATTAATCAACCTCTCCTGTATATAATATGATATTTAGATGAGAAGTGATTTATATGTTAGTGGGCAAGAGTGATCGTTTAATATTTCATTGTATATTTACTGAAGACTTACAAATTGTGTTAATGCTAATTAAATAACTATAAAATATAACTACAGTACTTATATTTAGACGTGATTATTGTGATTGAAATGTATTTTTCATTTAAATATATACTGTACATATGTAATGATTTTTGTGTGTTGAAACACATCTTAAGAAATAAATATATGATGATAATCTACAACAATTTTGTTACCATTTATTTTAAATACAATGATTAAATATAACAAAATTTTGTAACGAAATGCATTAATTTATGTGTATATAAGAGTATAATTACCTATTTAATAACTTATAATTTAATATTCTTTGATTACCATTTGTAAATATATTTTCTAGTCTTAAATGTATGTTACGATGATGTTAATTATTTATAATGAATTATATTTAAAGAAAATTGAATAATAAACTAGAAATTTTATTTCAAACTTTTTTATTTTTGATCATTAATTTTACTTGTACACAAAACACCTTCAGTCTATATTTACAAACTTAATTAACAATAATTAAATACTAATTTATTAACAATAGTATCACATTTTTGTATTATAAAATATTATATTAAATAACCACAATGTCACTGAATATTTTAATATTTGAGCATCCGTCGAAACTAAAGCAAAAATTAAAGTACACAAAATATGTAACTATTAACAAGAAATATCAATAAAAATTCAATTATAAACATTTATGATTTCGCAAAATTTTTTTCGTGAACATTTATATACCTGTATCCATTCCATTTCTACCCTTATTTTTAGCTTGCAAGAAAAATCTAGTATTAAGGGTTTAGTTTCATGACATAATAAATACAAGAATAGGAACCCATAAATATATACTGACACGATGACCGTGAAACATAACTAATGAAACGTGGGAGTGCACTGCACCACTGCCTACCCCTTCGGAAAAATACACGCGCGATGTTAGGTTATCACTGTAAATGGTGAATAAGTGAAAACCTTCGGGAGTGCGTCCGTAATCAGCTGAGAATATGTATTGTTACAATCAACGTAATATAAAATGCTATACGCAATACTGTTATGTTTACACATTTAATAATTGGGATATGTCTACTGGCATATGTCCTGCAGTGGATCTCCAAAGGCTGATGGTTAGAATAATTGGAATGTAAAACTGTAATGTGCACGACGACTTGAGAAATGCTGCGTAATACTAATTACAATTTGGTGTCATCTACACACGACGATCTGATCCTAAAAGAGGCTCGAAGAGACCCTCTGTTATGGTAACCGGAAGAATTATTTAACCGTGCATTATATACGACTATATTTTGATAAAATGACAATAAACCTTTTGACAATACACTTTTGATAAAATAATGTTATTTTTAAATTTTAATAGAAATATATTGTTTCTAATAATCTTTTAGATTGTATCAAAAAAAATTACAATAGTTTTTTTACGCAGTTAGAACACGCAATAATGACGTAATCACTCAGTTGTCTAATTATCGCACACCGATTATAACGAAGTGTAATTGAAATGCAAAATAGTATTGTTTACACAATGTAATGTAATGTCGTCATACAGACACACGATTGATAATATTACATAAATACACCTTTACCCACAATATATCCACACTGACATCGCAATATACACATTTATAATTGTCATTAAGACATTAGGTACTTATAATTATTGAGCAATCATATGAGATTCAAATTATTACAACTCGACTTATTTTCACATAAACCAAAGAGAATAATGATGTGAACAGAAAAATAAAATGTCTTTTTATAGATGCTATTTTTCGTTGTTGACGAGTAACTAAAATTATTTTAAAAAACAATACAGTGAACAATATCATTGTATGATATTCATATATGCAAACATAGATAGTATTTGTGCTATGAGAATCATTAAATATTAAAAATTAAAAACGAACTCTTTACGTTGGCGCAAGCATATCCTTATTATTATTTTATTTGATATATCAGGTACGTTTTACTCAAGCTTAAAAATATAGGAGCATCGGAAAACTATTGTTCGATTGATCGATTGTTGCCAGCAATCGAATATGTTGCGGCAATATATTGCGAAGCAACGTTACAGGAGATTTCACTATATGAATAAACAGTTGTGTCGCAGTTTGGTAGCACTATTAACAATAATACTCGTAAGGTACCTGTGGCATGCAAAGGCAAGATGAACTCGACGTTTTCATTCGTGAGGTGTTACCACACCGTTCGGATTTCGTTCCGTTCCACGCTCACGGTTCGTTCATCAGTAAATCTGGTAAATCTGGATCCTCCTCGTTTATCGCGAGCAGCGAGACCGCCTCCTTGGCGAGCTCGTCGTCGTCTTTAAAACCATCATTGTCCGACATATTCAAGATTACGCTGTTCCGTCTTCGTTCAGCGCTTTTCCTACGAACCTTGAGCTGTTCTTTGGGCTGCATGAGTTTGTACTTGGGCTTCCAGATGCGGTGGAACCCCCCAATTCCTAAGTACATGCCGATAAAGAAGAGTAAAACTTCGACGGTTATGACCAGAGGTGGAGCGATGACTATACGGAGACGAAGAAGACTTATCACATCCGCTGGCGCTTCCTCGCAGTGCTGTGAGACAAAATAGGTATCTAATTAAAGCAAGAGCAAGCAAGTCTTGGGACAACTCGCATTAACTAGACAAAACCTATACGATAGCCAAACAGCTTACACAGTAGGTATACGTAAGTACCTGTTTTTATTTTATTAATTGAATCTGGCAATTATGCAGACGGGCCACTTGATGGTAAGCGGTCACCGTGGCACGTACACATGAGCAACGCACAACACACAACAAAACAATAAACATCCGGGCTCAGTACACATTCATTTGTCTTTGGTAATAATCGAACCCACAACCTCGGACTCTACAATAACGACATCTTACCAATGGACTAATCGGTTCTGGTAAGAAGTACGTTTAGATAAAACAATAAATGTGTAGGTACATACCAGGGACAACCATAAGATGGGCAAGACTTTATCCTTGAGGGGTTGTGTGAGAGTGTTGCCAGGGGCCGTTCTAACTGCGATGTTCGCTTGAATGTTGATGGACAGACCCATTGGTACTCCGATAATCTAAAAAATAAAAATAAAATATTTATCAAATGCTCTTGAAGTTAAATACCACGGTGGTAAAAAAACAAATAGGCTTTTCACACTTGGTTCAAAATAGCTTCATTACGCATTTTAGCCGCTAATTGTTTTTATGTTGATTTAAGTGTGAACATTGAGCCATTAAGTGTGAACACAGAGCCATTACAGTGAGCATAAAAGACCCAGGTCTTAAAACTTATGGTTGTCATATTATATATGGTTGTTATATTGTCACATCTATGGTTGGTACCTACTGTTGAATTTGAATAAAAGCCAGTTAGACCGCTCGAGTTATTCGTCGCTAACAGTTTTTTTTGGTACTTTGGATAAGGCACGTA
This sequence comes from Jemadia pseudognetus, assembly GCA_018244755.1. Lineage (NCBI taxonomy): Eukaryota > Metazoa > Arthropoda > Insecta > Lepidoptera > Hesperiidae > Jemadia > Jemadia pseudognetus. The sequence goes on from DWTO01004031.1 coordinate 10,994, forward strand.
GTTGTCAAGTGGCCCGTCGATAGGTGACGCATGGCATTCTACGCAATGTCAACACTGGCCCCCGAAAATGCTGTTAATTTATCCCATGACTTTTAAGAAGAATCTTATGAAACACTTCTTAACCAACATTTTGTTTTATAGGTGATGTATATTGACAGAAGTTATTAATTACAAGTGCCGCAGACAAATCCTCCAGTCTTATATATAAAATAAAATAAGTGAAACTTAAAGCTCTAATCATATGTACAACGCTGATCGAGAAAAGTGTAAAGATAGCACTCCTGCATAGCCGGCAACGCATTGGCCACTTCTCAGGTGTTGCTAATGTCCATAGGCGATGAGGACCACTTACTATCAGGAGGATCGTTTGCTTGTTTTCCAGGCCGAATATTAAAAAAAGTTGACTTCAGATGTATACGGGCGCTAGGACTTACTAGTGGCTGCTGTCTGTTTATTTACTCTCTTCCCACAAATATAGGTACCTACATTTATGTAATAATAAGGGACATCTTAATTATCCAATAGAGTCCAATCCAAAATCCAATCATCATCAAAATTGTAAGAGCTGCTAGACCATTGCGATGTAGGCCTTCTTGATTGCGTTCCAGACTACTGTGGGCTCTTTACATTCTGGTCGTTTCAACTGCTCCCTCGCTCTACGTCCTCATATAAATACGAAGGTAACTTACTGGTTCAACATCTAAACGGGAGGTATGCTTTTCAAGATCCGGCTTCATTCCCTCGAAGAACGCCTGCTGCTTTGGATCCGTATCCATAAAATGTGGCTTCGAAAGCGCAATTGGAAACCCTGCAATAAAGTATACAAAATTAGTTTAACCAATTTACTTTTACGGTTTATGTAAAGATAGTTGCCTTATTCATACTCTTAAATTGGTTCAACATCTTCAGTCTGTTCTGTCCCTCCCGCTTCAAGTATTAGAAATTTGAT
>DWTO01004032.1:0-11921 GCA_018244755.1 Jemadia pseudognetus
AATCAGGAACGATGACGAAAATCGCTTCGTCCTGACTAGCGGGACGTCTACCAGAAATGGATGGAAACCCGCCGCGCGTGGAACAAGATGGCAGTGTATAAAGATGACGCAAGATACTATCTTTATTATTAATGTAAAACTGAAGGCAATAAGCATCGATACAACTGCCTCATTTATAACAGTCCTCGTGCACAGTATAACGTTGCGCAATTACACAAAAACAATTCGTAGTAAAAACAACATAAATTTACATTCCGAGGCGTTATGATATATATGAAGTGAAGTTAATTATGTATTTATAAACGCCACGGAATCCTTGAGGGCGCTCTCTGAGGCGATTCAAACACTTGGCACAAGTCTCGATAACTGCGATAATATTTAGACTACTTTGCGACTATTTTAGAAAAATTTAAAAACATTTTGGAATCATATCAGTATAGTATCGTATCAGTATAGTAACAATTATTTAAAAAAAAATCAAACAAAAATCTTAAAACCACAGTATATCTAGGCGCACCTTTCAATGAAATGTAAGTCAGCCTGCAACGCTGTCCTCTGAATAGATAAATAGCCAGTCCATCGTCTCTGTATACACTGTAGTTGAACAAGTTTTCACAATGAAATTTTCACGTAGAAATATCGCTTTTGAAATCCTTGCGAACTTGGAATACGAAAAGAAAGACAAAGAAGCAGTGCGGCGCGAAGCGTAGTGAGGGGGCATCAGACAAAAGTAGTTCGCGCTCTATAAACGCGTGCACACAATAAGTCGCCAGTCTGTGCATCACGGCTAGTGAAAGTAGATGTAATAATAGTCTCTCGCACAAGTGGGTATTGCGTTTCGCGGAACCGGCCCCGCGCGAGGCGAGATCCGGCGTGCACGCAAGCAGCGGCCGCGCGGGGGCGGGCTCGCCGGGAATCCAACCGACTGATAGTTCCAATAGCAATCATAGTCATTTGTACTAAATGCAACACTTTGACGATGTTGTTTGTTGCAATTAGGAACAACTTCAAACCAGTACATTTCGACTAGTACGTACTAAAGTTACGAGTACATTGTAGTAAAATTACCTATGTAGCTAATTGATGCTTTATTAACATATATACACATGAACCTGATAACGGGATAAGAATTTTGGAATTTTGAAAACGACCACCCAGTTGTCAGTCGAGATGACTCCGCGGACAGTCACGTGGAAGAGGCAGATGTAAATGTAAATTGAGCAGCTGTTAATGATGGTAATGGACCTTATTTATAGTGCACACGGGATAGTTGTGACATAAACTGAATAGTTTGGAAATTAAATGAAACAAGCAATAAGAAAACTTATAACAAATCTCTACAATTCGGCAATCAATGTCACACCCTAAAAAGTAAAGAAAGATAGAAGATAAACAGAACGGTAAAATTGGAACATAGATTTTAGTTCAAAATTTACAATTTCATGAACTTCTAGATTTCCACTGGCAACCCATATGTATAGTATTTATATTACCATTTAAGGAAATAAAGAAATTAATACAGATGAATAAAAATTACAAGTCAACATTCTTTGTATTCGTTTAGTCGAAGAATAAACATCAACCAGTAAAGCACGTATACTCTGAGTTCATTAAATTATCAATAGACACTATTGAAGTCCGTCCTACATAATTCAAATTGAACCAACGTATACATGTGTCATGTGACATTCATTCATAACTCAGACATGTGAACGATTTGGCAAAAATTATAAGCCACCGGATGGCCTAGATGATGACCTAGGTTCAATTCTGGGGTCGCGGGTAGTTACTATTGGTTTTTTCTATCTAGAATTTCTAGTTCATATTTCAAGCAATGGCTTGTATGGCAATAAGCTCACCACCAATTTCATGGTAGGATGTAAACGCAAGTGGCGAAACGTGGAAGTGAACTACACTCCCCTCCTGCCTACTCCTTCGGGATTACAAGAGTGATGTTACATTTTTATGGTACATTTTAACGAACTACAATTGACTTAACGCCGACACCTGATCTGAAACTAGCCAAAACTCGTATAGTGACCGGAGAGCCGATACGCTACATATATACCTATACATTTCCAAAGTTATAATCTTATAGGTAATGAAATACTCAAACACGGAACAAATACTCAAGCTGATCATATTAATATTGGTATTAAGAGGCTTCCACAACTCTTGGATCAGCAGTCAATACCACAAATAGTAGACCAAAAGGCCACGTGGGTAGACGCATTCGACAATCCTTGCTCTCTGCGTACCCCGCAAGGCACATGTCTTGAGGATAGAATAGGAATGATAACTACAGCACAACTCACACGCAGAATTGAAAGCGACGTCTCAGTTTACTTTGTGTATAAGCGGCGTGCGCGCGGCGCAATGCGCGCGGCACAATGCGCGCTCACGCGGCCGCTGTGTGGTAGATAACAGCTAATAATATTATTGTAACGGAACGTCCAGATAATGGCAACACGTGTTGCGGACATTGTTGCATTAATAGCTGACGGCTGGGGACCGGCGCGCCACAGATTGGCACAGATCTCGAACGGCGCTCATAGTACGCAGCACAGACAGAACAGGAAAGAATTCAACGCCATTATCATCACCATGCTTATATATTGTCACGCTTCCTTTCCAAAAAGCTAGACATTAAGGATTCCTACCGCTGTGGATATATGTCTAATAACAGTAGTTAATAAGAAGACCAAACATTTAAACCTGATGCAGAAATCAACTTTTTTTACCATCATCAGTTACGTTTACGTCCCACTATGGAATAGGTGGTGAGCCTATTGCCACCTGAGAGTATAGTACATTATTTTGCCTGCTAAAGGCCTAATTTTACGTGTTATCATCATCAGTAACACTTAAATCGTAAACATGTAAAAGAGGGAAGAATTGGAATTTAAAAATATCAAAAGACGCAAGTGTACGCGCACGAGACTACTTGCATATACATAAATAGGTGCGCGCCCCCCCCCGCCGCCCACTTTCCTCGTCCAATTCTCGTTTGCAATAGCCAGAGTATTGCAACATAATCAGATATGACCTTTCCTTGTGTTACTTCTCTTTTTGTTTGTATACAAAAACAATGGAATATATAAAGTTGCGATAAACAACGTTACGAAAATAGCTACAAATTTGTCGTGGTCATTTAATAATATAAGCGGAGAATTTTATTTAGCTTCCAGTCCTCGAAATCTGAGTCTAACAATAAGAGTTCGGAAATAAGCCAACAAAATGCAACAGTTTTTATATTTAAACCAAGTGATAACTATTATGATATTTTGAGGCCACCTGAGCCTGTACTAGACACAGGTTGTGCTACGGGAACACCGTAGATAAACAATAAGAAATCTAATACATAAAATACATACATAAATGACCAAAGGCATCCTTGTATGTATGTATACAGTCAAATACAATTCACGAATGAAATTGCTAAAACATTTAACACGGTGCGGAACGAATTAAAAAAGGGTACAAGCGCAGAGTGAAATAAAATGTTTTCAACAAAAAACAATAGCTCATGGATTTAGGTATCATAAAACATATTTGAACGGGGAATTAACGAAACAATGTACACCCGCCAACGGTAGAATGAAGCCGCCGCCGGTCGCTGACACGGAGCCGGCCAATGTCAAGGGCGCGTGCATCGAAGATAATATTCCACGATCCTGCTCGAAGGTCAATAATAATAATGATGGTGCATTTGAAGTGATAATTCGCACGGACCGCTCCGGCCACCGCAACCTTACATGCCGCACACATTTGTCAAAAAGCGATAAAATATCCCAAGACAATAAATTACATTTCACACCAAACAATGGACTTTTCTGTTTACCGATTTGAACTGCGGTGAGGGCGTCACTTCATCGTCATATTTAATTTAAATCGCTCTTTCGTAAATTACACATGTACCTACAACAACGCTAGTTACTTCGTTATATCGCGTGATAATACAATATTCGCCTTTCAGGTAAGGAAAGTATTAATCGTTTGATTGTTTTTGTTCAATATTAATAATATCTTAATTAATACTTTGTCACTCCTTATTCTTTTGTTATCGTAATCGAATGTACAGGTACTTTAATCATTACCTCATCATTCACTGTTTTTCTCACAATTTTAAAATAGATAAGCCTAATATGAAGTCACGAGTCCATAAACCTAAGTCTTGTAGACTATTAAAAACTTCCGTCAGTCGAAGCGACTACCAACCCATATTCCCAGCACGGCGCACGGGAGCAACGTGCTGAATCAACTCGCGCCCGTCCCACTTCCGCAACGGATTCGCTTTCATCTACGTGCTTCTCGCTGCGAGGATCGATCCCGCCAAGTGGCCAGCCACCCACCCCGGCGCGTTTGTTTATCTTTGGAACTTTGTAAAGTGAGCCGCCGCGGACGGACGGATGGACGTGCGAGAATAGTGTTTTATTACAAACAACAGGGTGTGAACAACCCGACAGACCTCGGAACTGACTAATAATAACTCTATTTTTAATACACCGTTCCATCTTCTATTCGATTCAGGGTCATTCGACACGAACTTGCACATGAGATATTATCAACATACATATAATATATATGAGATATTGGATTAGGACGCATTAAACCTGTCGCTGTTTGATTCGAAGACGCATTACATCTGACCGGACAGATTGAATTCGATTTTTTGATAGAATATAGTTTCTTTGCTGGTGGCATCAGAACCACAGTAATTCTCCGCTAATAACAACCATAATGGAAGAAGCTTGCACATGGTCACAATTCTTAAACAATAACGATTCGCGAATTCGACTCCGGCACATCACTGCGGTTTCATCAGTATCGGGCTAGCCGGGCCCGCTAGCGCGTGACGCGAACACTGCGCTCATTATAAACGCGTAATGCTCCGGCCGACGACCCCGCTAATCTTTCTCCCTCTCTATGCATCGCGCGTGTGATACGCGCCGTCTGTGATGTCGTACCGTCGAGCCGAGCCGGGGGCTCAGTTCCCACATAGGATTTCATAGAGTGAAGAACACGAGTATTTATTGTCTGAATATTAAATGATCAATTAACATTTCCTATCATGCCATAGCACAGGCTCCGGCTGGTTCCGGAGCAAGCGACAGTGTGATACGAGCCTAACATATTCTCATAATAATACCATCCGCATAAATGTTGCGGCATCTATATGGGATTAAGACGGTCTTTGAAAATTAACCAAATTTACCGAATTTGAACCCGAATCAGATTTGACTGCGATCTAGAAAAGTCTCTATCTCCACCTATCTGTAGATCTCTACGTGACGCAATTGAGAGCAGTATGTAGTCTATTGTCGCTGTGGCGGAGCTCTCTCTATTTCTGAATCGAGTCGCCAATTGCCGGGACCGACCGTTAACTCGGTGGGTACTCTAGGAGCATTGAAGCAACAAAAATAGTAGACTTTACTCATTTAAGACATCCTTAACGTTTCCTCTAGGTGACATTGCTGTGACCACCCCAACAACCATTTCAAAAATGTAAGTTTAAACAATAATTACTTTATTTTAATCTCTTGGGGTTATTGCACTGTTTCACGTTATTAAAATTAAATTACTAATATTAAGGTACAATTACAACTCGTTATTTAAAAAGTATTGCTGAAATTCGACAAAATCGTCGACTGTCTAATCACTATTCTTATATTTATATAATTATCAGTATAATATTATAGGTATAACTTTAGATAAACACAAAGAATAAATAAATGCGGATCTAATCGCTATTTATCGGCGCTATAAATTGTCAATAAATGAAAGCTGAATTTTAGTGATCTAATTATTTGCTGAGTTCAGTACCAGTAAAAAGGAGAAATATATTGAGAGCGGCTCAAACAAAGAACTCGTAGTATTGGTTTGCATTTTAAACTTCATGGTATGGAAAATCAGAATAAATTTTACAGGCTGCTGATAAACAAAACTGCTGTAGGTTCAAGGCTGGCCTCACACGGTGGTAAATTTATAAAATTACAACTAAACATTTACAATTTTACGATTTAGGCGCTATTAATAGATATCCTTATAATAATAATAATTAATAATATATATTAACAATTTGTCTCCGAATTGTTTTATACAATTTCACCATTATCGTCTTTTACCGTTTTAGACACGGAATAAACAAATCATGTACTGGTATGTTTATTACATGCCGAAATTCCGGTTGTGCATTATATACAGGTACATACATACGGACATAACTACCCAAAACTGAAATATAAACAACAAAGAGCAGTCTCCCTCGTTTGTACCGGATTAGAACCGGAATAGATCTGATACTAAACAGGAGTATCTCGAAAAACCTACACATGAGTTAGGCCAATAAATTACAAATAGGAAGACAACATTTATTCGCCAAAAACAAACAAACATGGAGGATACTAACAAAAATAGTTAGCATTAAAATGTGTCGCGTCGTTTAGCGTAGTCGCAAGCGACGATACAATACTGCAATTACTTCCAGGCGCGGCGCGGCAGCCATTCAACTTGCCCAACGTCAATTACATTTGAAAGTCACCGTTGATAACCGGACGGAAACTCGGAAACCTTTGTACAAACACACAAGCATACACATTTATGTGTACACTTGCGCTGGCTCGCAGATTAGCTAGGGTTCGTCCAAGTCAAATGATTCATCATGTACAAACAACTGTCACTTGGCCTTTGACGATTTTTCTATACACGGCGCGTTCGCGTACAATCCGCTGTCACATTGACACGCAATCGGGTACAGTCGTGTAGAATAGTACAATATTAGTGCAATTGAATTGTAATAGCAATAAGTTTACTGCCACAGTGTAGCCAGCGAAAAGTGTGAGTACTACACTCCTCTGCCTACCCATTAGAGTAAAGGGCGTGATGTGAAGCGCGGGGTATAACTGTACTAATTATATTATATGACCTATTGAGTCAAGAATGTCGAGGCTTGGCCTCCCTCGGCTTGAGGGCGTCTTGAAGCGGCGTATATGAAGAGAGAGAATGTATTGTAGCGCATAAGCTCTATGAGAATATAAATATTCAGCATCTCTGCCTAGTACGTTAGGCACCAGGCGTGACAGTATAACAATAATGGCATTAAAAATAAAGGGAACCTTTCAAGTAAAGAAAGCAAAGTCAAAAATCGACCAGACATGTACTCGTATGTACATACGTTCAGAGGAGAAATTGGATCCGTCACGTCTAGATCTGCTGCCAGTCGGGCCACTGGACCACGAAGCCGATTAATCCTATTAATAGAGCCAACGCGTCCCACGCCCGGAGCGTACATTTATTTCCGTATTTCACCACCAGGGGTGTGAGAGAATTGCAAATGACAAAAATTCCTTCATCAATTGCTTAGGTTCAATGTACCTTCGCGACTAAATTTGTAATACTTAATTAATACATCTTATTCGAGATGTATAGGACTGAAATCTATGAATTCTATGAATTCAAAAATCAATGAAGTTGTTTTTCCAAGTGCGTCCATGTACTAATCTAACCTCACTTAGATGTGATCTAAGTTACAAAGTCGCCAACCAGCACTTGGACAGCGTGGCAGAGTGGTGTCTTAACATTAGAGCACAAATGTCTCCAACAGTGCTTATAAATGATGACAATGACAAAGACTTCCGACGATATTTTTATATAAATGTTACAGTAGGACAATACAGAAATTTAAAAAAAAAATCATTTCTGCCCCCGTTTTCCATCAAACGCTATAAATTCGATTTTATCAAATAAAATGAAAAAAGATTTTTATTCATATATTAAAACGGTGTTTGATCGAGAAGCGTTAATTAAGTTCCGGTTTCGTTTTGATTGCAATTATCAAAAATGAATTTAACTATGGAAAATGAAATGAGAAATTTAATTTTAAAAAAACGCCAACCAAAAATCCAGTGTTAGTTTCCATGGAAACTTCATGAAACAACATTACATTACGTACAGGTATAAACTCAATATGAATCCCAGCCAGTAACTCTTTCCAAATAAATAGATATAAAAAAGTGATCAAGATGTATGTAAGATCATACACAGCTATCACAAAACACCCGATAAGTAAGGTAAAATCCTTGTGTACTGATGGCAACCCTGTCTTTACGGACATCCGCTTGCTAATGTTATTTTTTTCTTGTTTGCGCATTGAAGACAAGCTAAGCTCGGCGGCCTCCGCTCCGATCTTGCAACAGTCAAATTATACACCTCTAACGTTGCTCTTTGACCCAGTGTAATGCTAAATCAAGTAATGAAGACAAATTTACAGAAACGGACGGCCATATCATGTTGGTGACTGCTTACCACGTGAACGTAACAATTTTAAACTTTTTATTCTAAGCGTATTTTAAGCAATTTTGTTGGGAGACGCAACGCGGATGTATATACTAATTTACTCTTACGTACTAGGAACGATCTTTATAGATACAATGTACCAAAATAGCTCTATTTTAATGTTCCTAATTATTTCAGTTAGTATTTCAAAACAATATTTACCTACCATATACTGCAAAGTTAAGCATATTGCATAGTGCGCGTGTGTTTGTGTGTGTAGATGTATCCAACCGATGTACCTAGCGATTACAACATTAATTTAAAGGATTACCGGCGTTTCTAAACGCAAACGGGTCTATCTAGTTTGGCGAGAGAAAGGCATCGGGCGCGGGAACAACGCCGCACTGCACCCACGGCGACTAACCTTATACAGTACAAGAGCTATGCTTAATCACTCGCTACACGTTCAGCTGTGAGCGAGAAGCGATAAAAAATATTATTATAAGGAATTCGTTGTACATCATCGCCTTCGTTCGCTGCTTGACTTAAACGTCCCCAAGGGGTTGCCCATAATCCCCATACTGAGCATGCGAGTTGGGCATTTGTCGTGCAAAAAATACATCTTTTTCCATTAACATGCACATGACAACACGTACCATAATATATCAGTTCTGAATCGTTCACCGCTCACAGTCACCAGCGCGCAGTGGAACGCGCGGGGCACGGCTCGCTACACGAAGGTCCGCCCGACCCCTGGGTGGTGGCAAATGAACTCGTTATCGGCCTGAGTGCACGTATATGGTCACATGGACACTGATTATTTATCACGAGGACGCGTCCGAAATCGAGTGAAACGGAATTGAGTGAGGAATCGATTTTATTGTTCGCTAATCGATTTCTCGACTCGATTGTATCCGTCGATGATGTCAAGCACATGACACTTGCTCCTGGCGAAACTAATTGGAGAAACTGTTATGTTGTCGCCGTAAACGTGTACATAACAGTAACATATTATGTTTATCAACTGGTTCGTTACAAAAACAGAAAACATGCTTAACATGTAATCGATAGACTAAACAGCTATTACATATTATTATTATTTATCAAAACTAACCACAATTTAATTGTATTATATTCTCTCGGCCATAAGAGACGTGGAGTGAAAAAATATTATAATAATAATAATTATTATTATTAGCGAAGATATAGTTCAGCGATTCGCTTCCCTTCTCGAAAAAGACCGGCGACTGTCATACCATTGGAGTCTAACGAAGCCAGCTCATTAAGCCAACTCGAGCGACGGCGCAAATCCGTGCAGCTTCAGTCCGCGACATAACACTATAACACGGAGAAATCGACTTGGTACTTGGAAGAAACGCGCTTCTCCTCCCGAAATGAGACTCCGTCTGGCGTCTACCTACAATGCAGACACTACTATTACATAAGACTATTACGATATACGCATATGAGATGTTTTAACACTAACAATAAAATAAATCTAAAAATTTAACTAGAATTTTTGAAGTTATGTTATCTAGTTAGTAACCACTTCAGTGTTACGTCATCATAGCCAGGTGCCTAGTTAACGTCGGCGAGCTATACACGCTAAAAGCCTAAAACGGATGCAAATTAAAGGCGTCGCGTGCATTTCGCCGACGGGACCGTTAGCGACCTACAAAAAACGGAGAAAAAAACACAGAACTGCAAAAGTGAACTGAATTTTTAAACGAGGAGGCGCTTCGTGATGGACGCAGGTGATAAAATCAGTCATAAACTCTATACTTCACTGTTATTGTTATTGACAATAGCCTCACCCATATTCTGAGGAACGCGTAAATGTAACAGGTGACCGATGTGACTATTACACTTGTCTGCCCACCCCTACAGGGAAATACAGGCGTGATGTGATGTTTTTATTATTAAATAATCACGCCAGATATGGATCGAACAGTGAACGCAGAGTGCCGAATAACTCTATCCTGCCAGAGCTACCGAGCTTTGCGAATCCCAACCCGCATGCCCACTGTGGGGGTAGTGAACATAAACCTCTCAGACGAGGCCTATGTCCAACAGTGGACTTGGATAGGCTGTTGATCATGATAAATATAATCACACACCTGACTTGCCTCCTCTAGATTCATCATTGTCACATTGCAAAAAAATATTATCTATAGGTATGTAAGAGTTACTAAGAATATATTCCATTACATAAAATTTTATGTATTAACAGACTTGTGACATAGTCATTCATAAAACAATTCCGATTAAATCTCTAAAAAGACAAAATACTAGTCACATTCACAATCCAAACATGCACTTGACCTTCGCACAGGTCACAGATACAAAACAACATAATATTCGTTGCGAGAAAACGAGGGAGAAGTTCAGAATTACAATTGTTTTGTAATGTGAAATATGTACATACCAATGTAGAATAATACCGAGTACTGGAATGTTCTGGTGATATGGTCCCACTGTACGACAAACTGAGCTCAGGGGCGGACCACACGGCCAGTTCGCTCATAAATAAACACCACTAGGAACCGCATCTTCACACACTACGTCTATTTTTCTCAACATAACTCAAGTAACGCTTGAATATTTCTTACGGAGTGATCTCTGCAATAGGTAAACGTAAAATCACACGCTAAAACAATCTCTATTGTGCAAAGGATAAAGTGTAAAATTGTACAATACCAACAAAACGCAACGTCTGTTTCGAACAGTTTTCGAAACGGTGCACTTGTAAGCGTACAAAAATAAATGCGTACACACTTTCCACTCACACTTCAAATCCAAAACATTGAATATTCAACTAGGACGCAATTGAAAATTAACTTTATTTGTATGTACATAAGATTGATATTAAAGTATATTAAAAGGTGGTTAAGTCGTTTCGTATGGGAGTATTAAGCGATGCGTCACGAACATGGCGGGCGTTGGATCGGGTCATCGAGCTAAGCAGAACTACTTTGTTTTTCGTACTATATATACGTGTAGATTGTACTACGCTGTTGCCAGCCAGTCGCGAAGGTCACTCGACTCGCCCACGCCTGTGTGCGTCGTGTACATACTACGAGCGGCGACGAGCAGATAATAATAATTGAAGTTTCTTTATAGAATGTCTATGTTATTGATTATGCCACGCTTTCTTTGGGTGAATGACTCGTGCCGCTAACTGCGACGCATTATGCGATCGGAGATCGATTGACTAAACGGATAGGCAGACGGGACAGGACGATTGATGTTTTTTTAAATTATACACGTTAACACAGGACCGTGTAACAGATAATAGAGACATATTTGAATATGGAACGACAGTAATGTGTGGGCGGAATTTTAAAAACATTTCTCGATCGTTCTGAATAATTCCGTCGGTCGATACCTACGAATCCGGTTAGCAACGAGTCCGGTATGTAATTATGACTGTGTTATCATAGTTAATCTAACGCTTAAACGGTTATCCGTGCGCATTTATCGTGTGTATGTATGAATGCGTCTCTGTATAATGTTTTTATAGAAGTTTCCATTACATTCTTTATATAATGAAAGACTGCAGGTGCTTGGGGACACTCAATGAGGAAGACATAATCTCCGAAGCCTAGTTGCATGTATGAAGAGGGGAATAAATGTTGTAGATGTTAAGG
>DWTO01004033.1:0-11941 GCA_018244755.1 Jemadia pseudognetus
TAGAAAATCTAAATTAGAAAATTTTGTAGTGTTTGACCCGGGGATCGAACCCGGGACCTCCCGTTCGGCAGTCGCACCTGCAACCAACACGACCAACGAGGCAGTCACATAAAATTAAATAAATAAAAAAAGCATAGGTATCGCTCTGAAACCGAATCGATGGTAAAATTGCTGTTTAACAACGGAAAAAGTGCAGCTGTATTCATGCTATGGCGTAGATTTATACAAATTACAATGATCCCTTATTATTCGTAACGATGTTACAAATAGTGTTTATCGAAAAACCATTAAAGTGCAATAACATCGCTCTCGCTGACAGCCCGTCCAATAAACTTGTATCGATTTTTACTATCCATTGAAGCTGCCTGTATTGTAGTTTATTATTTCAATTTATTTGGAAATTTCATTTTCTACTTTAATGTAGACTGACTGTCTCGTTAGTCTAGCGGTTGCTAGTGCGACTGCTGATCAAGAGGTTCTGTGTTCGAAACTCGGATCGGATAGGATTTTTCCTAACTTAGATGTTCTAGTAGAAACTGCAATAGGCTCGCTACCTATTCTATAGTGGGACGTAAACGTAAATGGAAAACGTGGGAGTGTTCTACACTCCTCTGCCTACCTCTTCATGGATTACAGACGTAACTTTATTTTATTTTAAAAATAAAATGTTACTTCGTAAATTCTCTCTCCGTGTATTTTCCTCTTTTTGTACAGTTCTTTGTGTACATATTTTTCTCTCTTCGTTTACCGACTATATTCGTATGTGTTTACAGTTCAGTATTTGTATATATAAATTAATATTTAATATTTGTCTGAAAACCGATATTTTTTTACTTTATATGAATATTAGCCCCTAACGTTAATTTTCGCTTTGATGTTACCAGTTAATTTTATCTTTTTACACTTAGTTAAACGCGTAAAGCTTTTGGAATAAATGGTAGGTCTTGATTTTCCTGATTCTGTACTGTTTGGAAACGAAATCTTGACAAATAATACACGAGCCGTTGCAAATTGAAACTACAAGATATTTATGTCTTACTTACTTAATATAATATATTCATACAACTTATCAGACTATTACCTCACAGGTAATCAAAAAATATAACTTGGATCTGACACTTCCTTATAAGTTCCCCGCAATTCCATACATACATAGTGATTGAAAATCCAACATAAACTTCCAACTCCGCGGACGATAAGCAAATACATATGTATTATGACTTATCCCTATAACAAAAAACGTTCACAACTTTAATTTTATTGTTATGAATATGCTCGATTGCATACCCTGCAGGTCCTGGTTTCATCCGGGGTCAGGTACCCTACTATAAGATTTGTCTAACTATAATTTCTGATTAAAATTTCTAGTAGTGGCCAGGAGTCTGGATTTGTGTCCGGTGTATGTCATTAAGCTCACCACCTAATCCATGATGGAATGTAATCATAACTGGTACTCCTCTGCCTACCTCTTCGGAGTTTACTGGCGAGATGTTACGTACTTAAAATATGTTTTTATTCTTCTTCAGAGGCTATTGGATATTCTCTTTATATGCTCGTGTTCGGGATGTTTGTATTGCTAAACAATAAAAGTGCAGTAACATTACGGCGTATCCACCTGTTCGTTTAACTTATAACGACTTGTAAAATCCTACGAACGACGCAGTTTGTGGTGCCGTCGTTTTATTTGACTGTCATCGTAGTTGTGGCGCTGTTCTAATGTAAGGTGGTGAAACAGAATCGTTCTGTGCTAACGTTGGCTCATAATGCGGTTCGAATCTAAGCCACCTAAGCCATTCGGGGAACCTTATCAACTATTTGTTGATAAGGTTCCCCGAATCACCATTAATACCCCTAGGTTGTTAATTGTGTTGCGTCATAGACAGACAATCGTTTAGTTCTGTCTGACTGACAGTCGCACCCGAGACGGTAAGTGTTCCATGAATTGAAACGTGGATTGTGAGAGAATTAGATTAGTAAGATGGATTTTTTATCCAAACCTTATTCTATTGAACAGTTAATACACATCTCAAGGTTTAGTCAAAAAGGCAGTTCTAATTCAAGGAATTTTCTTGTCTAGAACCTAATGATTAAATTTACAATATTTATTTACATGTATGTAGAAATCTGGAGAATTGACGTGCATTTACTTCGACATCCAGAAATTAAGGAAAATAATATAAATTCGTCAAAAGCAGGTTGTACTTTTATAAAACAAGCAAAATACATTATGTATATCACTGAAACCAGACCAATAGCATTCTCAATAAACTATAATACGAATGCCGTTTATTTAGTTAAACTTTCTCTCAGTACGAATTTTCTCATTGTAATCGTTAACAAGACCGCATAAAGCATGAAAAATGCTACATATAAATTATTGAAAGACTGGTTTTCAATTATGATAATGACGCGTTTTTCAATCGGAATAAATAAACGAAAATCATTCTCTACGTTTACTGCATATAATGCAGTAGTAAATTTAAGAAATAAGTAGATTAAGGAAGACTTGGCAACTATCTGGTTATATATTATGTAGTTTTCGTATTTCATATGTATTTTATGTACGCATACATCATTGTACGGGATATGCATCCCGTACAATGATGTAAAGATGAACACAAGTGATTATTATATTTGTACCACAATCCACTTAATTGACACACTTCTTGTATAATGATGCTTACTAGAGGAGGTAAATGTACATATATGATTACATGACATCCGATATTTTGTTAAAACATCATAACTTCGTATAACTCAGGGGTCTTATTCAACCAACATTCTTCCGCTGCATTGAGGCACTGGCAAACATTGCTTTTATTATAGTCCTCCTGTCAATAGCAATATTTGCCCTTAACGTGAGTTAGGGCAAGTAACGTGAAAACGAACGATGGTGCGAATTGACCCTATTACAATAACAATATTATTTTCATACTTGCGTTTACCGCCGTACATGTTAAAAATGAACTGCGTGGTATTGAAACAGTTGCTTGTATTTGAGCAATTTGTATCGTCATGTTTACTTTGAAACCCTAGTTTGAGGTTAGCTTTCGTGGTCCCAATACACTTAATGTACCAGACTGTATTAATTTGGTAACAATGTTACGATGTAACGTAATTTCAGATCGAAACTGTGTTTGAAGGGCTCTAAATCAAATTTAAAGCGGTTGCTTGTACGCTTCAGCTAGAGAGTTCGTGCATGGTCGGATATATAGGAATATATAATATGTTTAGATATTCCTATATTGGTAAAGCGTTAAGAAAAGTAGATTTATATAAAATGTAACTCACGTTAAGCAACATTATTCATATTTGAGTCTGGAACAGTTATTTTAATTAACTACAGGCTGTGTTGTAGAACAAGGTTCCAATTGTGGCACGTGGGACTGAACTACACTCTGCCTACCTCTTCGGGGATTACGGTGTTGTTACGTTTTTTCTTTTCGTTGTGAAGTTCCAATAGTTGCGCGTGGCTTGAAACTTAAAAGAGCTGTACACGCGGCTTGAGAACTTTCGTCAGATGTTTTTACTAAACATCTGACGAAAGTTCTCAAGCCGTTTTAATTTTCCTGGTCGCTACCGAAATTGACTTGTATTTTGTTTATTCAGTTAAATATAATTCAATAGATTATATAACCACCCACCTCGTTATATTAAAAAAACATACGATTTCCTTTAAAATTACGTACCGAACACTCATATAATATTCTGAGTGAACGTCTGAATTTTTGCAGACGGAAAAGATATTCAAAGCCGTATATTTTTACCACGCATTACTGGCAGAGGGTTCGTGATGAATAGACTGCTTTTGATAAATAGCCCCGGCCTCATAAAAGTGAGGAATCATATATTTTGTAGATGTGTTATGCCACTAGTTTCAACTTTTTAATTTTAATTTCATTTGCAATTGAATAGCTAATGAATTAAATTTTGGTATGGTATGTATATTCAATCGTTTGGCGGTAATGACATTAACTGTTAAAATGTTAAACACGGCCCTTTAATTTAACTGATAAATATTGTTATTAATGGATTTACATTATAAAACTACTACAATTCATTTTAAAATATAAAAGTGACATTTCGCCTCTTGTACGTTCATCTGATGACATATGCCTACCTGTTGTTGATAAATTGCCTTTGCCATTTGCCATTGTCAGAGTAATCTGGTACGCTCTGTTCACCCTGTAAGTGATCTGATGTTATAATGTAACAATAATAGCGGCTACTTGTAAAGGTATTCCGTGTACACAAGTATAATTGTTTACACGTACAGGGCGAGTAGACGGGAATGCGGAAAGCAGAAA
The DNA here is from genome assembly GCA_018244755.1 of Jemadia pseudognetus. NCBI lineage: Eukaryota > Metazoa > Arthropoda > Insecta > Lepidoptera > Hesperiidae > Jemadia > Jemadia pseudognetus. The sequence goes on from DWTO01004033.1 coordinate 4,308, forward strand.
ACGTCTATGTGTTGGAACCGTCATTATGATTTATTTATTCTTTAATTAAACCTTACAAAATAGTACAGGAATAGAATTGCGGACTTAATGCTAAAAGCATTCTCTGCCAGAAAAATATTAGCAAGATAATGACACGTCCAACGGTATTGTACAAAAAAGGCAGATCTTCCCTAAATAAGTTTGATATTTCCGCCCCTGCAATATTTCTATACAAAAGTTTATAATTGTGCAATGTTTTATATTCATTTCTATATTCTCTTTAATTACGCTAGTAGGAGGTCAGGCCAGGTTACCGTTATATGTGTTCTCAATATATTTTTAAATTGTTACTACTGTAAAGCATATCCAATGATTCTAGACATCCATACTTCCGATTCCATTTCCGATATTATAAATGAAGAGGTAGGCAGAGGGCAGAGGATTGTAATGCACTCCCACGTTTCAACCATCACGGTTACGTCTCACTATGATGGTGTGTCTATTGTCATATACCGGAAACATATCCGTACTCCGAGCCACTACTAGAAAGTCTAAGTTAGAAGAATCCAATAGTACCCAATCCGGTATTCGAACACATGACCGCTCAATCGGCAGTCGCGCTTACAACCAACACGACCAACGAGGCAGTCACAGTACAAATCATACACTTATTTTTTTCTGCTCTCTGCCTGCCTCATGAGGGACCTGGAGTGACGATATGATCATAGTAGCAATAAAAGGTTACTCGTAAATAATTCCAACAAAAGTTTGTTTTGACCGACGAGACGCACTGCAGACGAGTGCACGGACGTTGTGCGCAGCGCCTTCCGCTTGTCGCGACCGCTAATGGCCTCACGCCCTATTTCTGCACTCATGCTATACGAAATATTCGTAATAATTGATAAAGTATTATTGAGCGGTAACTTCGCTAGAAAATCAATTTGCCGTTTATTATTATTATCCAAGGGCTAATTTGCTAAATGACATCTTTAGTCAGTCAACCCAGATGATAATGGAAATTAGGGTAGAGGTACTCAATCTTCTACATTTTTTAAATTTTCTTGCATGTTAGATAAGATGCAAGATAATATAAAATAATACAAAAATAAGTATGTAATACACATATCCATACATATCCATACATATCCATACATATCCATATATTATTCATAAGAGTGACAGAGAACTATGAATCATTTTCCACATTACCCTGGTGACAGTGATCATGGATTTACTTTTTAAGCCCACGAATCAATAATACTCGTAATCCTGCAAGGTTTTCTATTTAGTGTATTAAGTCGAAAAGAAAGCTAAGGAGTTGCCTCATCTTTCATCCTTTATTTCGATCTTGTGGCAGTTGATTCAAAAAGGCATTCCTAGAAGCCTCAGTCTCAGTGATTTTGAGGTGAAAACAGGCGAATCAGACTTACTTTCATATTTGTGTTATTTATTAACGCCGCCATTATTTTATGAGATATTCGGCCCAAAATCTTTAAATTATGTAGGTATAGCCTACGATAAGTTATGTTTATATTTGTTGTCTCATATTGAATACGTACTATATTCATACCTGATTTAAAACACCAGTAATTGGTATCCTTATATTTGTTCACGCGATTTAGCGTTCATCATCATTATAGTCAATAACGGGCAGGTTTAAGGCCATTTGTCACCCACGCTGGCCAACTGCGATATGGCAGATGTAATACGCCTAAGTTATACTAAGCGTTATCCTAAGAGTACGTCATGGAGGACCGTAAAATGAGAAATTTATTCAGGACTTGTTGTACAAAAGAGATAATTTTATTCTATCATTATAATATTGTTAGATCGTTTAGTTACATATTAAATATTCATGTTGGATCTGGGTAAATTACGCCATTACTTTCTTTTCGTAACTTTCCAATTTTAATAAAATTAAATGTAGACTTCGAAATGAAATAAATTTGAAGATTGTCTTAAATCTGTAAATCGACAGTTCTTTCGAAGTATACGAAAAAATTAGACAAGTAGATTTTAATAGATCTTTCATTTATGAGATAAAATCTTTGTAACACAATTGATTTTCATAAATAGACGTTCATTTTAACCAGATTTCATACATATTTTCTTTTAACATTTCCTAAATTAATATAACTCATATATTATGTATGTCTGCCTACATAATTTTCTATTCGAATATTGCTCGTTTTTCCATGTCCTAACTACCCACATTCCGGACGGGAACATTTGATGAGGAAATATTATATCAAAATTCTTACACGTAGATATTCTCGGGAAAACTTTGTATATGAAATTCTCTATAAAATAACTAGGTTCCAAGTTTATGTTTTTAATATAAGACTTTCTTTCTTAGTTTGCCACACTATTGCGACTTGGCAGCGAACTTCATTTCCGCTTTATATTATGAGACAGAGAGAGAAAGGAGACGTTAAGGGCGAATATTGGATATGTACTTTCTTTTGAATTACATATTAAAGTATCTCTGAACTTTTTATATTAACTATTAACTCATTTAAGTATGCAGTCTAGTTAATGATAAATGAGTTTGATTGTTAAGTATACATACCTATATCTTATCCTAAGTCCAATAGACTCAGTTTAGTATGATTGAGTTTTTCTATCTTGTTATTCCCAGTTGTAGAACTGAGTTCGGATCTGGGCGTAGATCCGAACTGTATGGCAAAAGGCACATTCCCTAGGCCATGGTGAAACGGATAACGTATCTGGTAAATTGTAGAAGTGTACTACACCTCTGTCTGTCCGTTCGGATAAACTCGGGCTTGATGTTATTTTCTGTATACTTCAATGCGGATATAAAATGCTCGCTTTGTACAAACTAACGCTCGCTACTAAACTAAATTCGAATGGGGTCAGTGTCTATAACTTTTCATAACCCTTTCCCGTCAGTACATCAAAAACCAGCTGACGAAATTGCTTTTTTCTCAGTTCACTGTGTCCACGAAATCTGTGCAAAAATTCATTGTACAGTTACGAATTCAAAGGTACATTTTTGTGATACAACGAACAAAAGAATATCTTACAGACCAGTACACATATGAATTGAAATGCCTTTCGCAACGTACAGTCACAATAGGTCATACATGTTCCATTAGGACTCCTGGCAAACTCAAAGACGATGTACTATACGGTATCGAAGCCATATTATAGGACAAGAATTCTTTTGTCTAGACCTTGGAACGGATAGGTCACTATGTCTATCTTTTGCTTTTGACTTTGTTTTAAAATGTCGGGTAATATTTTGAGACAAAAAAGATTCAAATTGAGCTCAGAAAAGATCTGAAGATCTGAAGTGACCTATTTTTTCAGATGTAGGTACATCAGCCAATTAGAAACTTTTTTTCGTAAACAAATTTAAAGTCACTAGATATGCCTCTCAAATAGTAATATACATAAGATTTATATTTTAATTTACGCTTCCTGTAAAAATCCTCATGGATCTTCTATGAACGCAATTTGAACACTGCTGATATCAGCTTTTGTATGCGAGAAGCGTTGTATCTGGTGGAAACGAACATTAGCGGTTTTGTTATATTTTTGAGGAATTCCCCAGAGGACTTCATAAAGTATTCATTTTTAAACAAAAAACCAAATTACAGGATTCACTTAAAATGTATTCGGTAACATAAATGACGCCACAAGTTTATGCAATTTTTTCACGAGCTAGCACCTCGTACCATGAAACAAAACTGTGATTATTTTAAATATAATTTTTCACTGTAACATTGTAATATGAAGTCTTCATAAAAATGTATTTTAAACTTCTACACTGTTTTACGATACGTGGGTTCCTACTTTGTATGCATAAGTTTACACTTAGCAACTACGTGGTCACAATCGAAAAGCAGAGCAAAAGTTGTTAAGTTTCCCCAGAACTTTGCAGTGTAGTAACCTATACGTATGGGTTTCAAAACGTATAAGAGTAAACGTTTCTTTTGGCCATACATTTGGAAATGCTTAGTAGAATCAAAAAAATTTAGAAATGCTTTCGATTGTTATTCATGCTAAATTTCGAAATACGATGTACAAAAATTCACTCAGAGCGCCGTTAAAGGATGTTTAACGTAATAGAATGTGAACCAACTTGTGTATCTCAAAAGCCTTTAACTTCACGTGGTCGGAATAGATAAAATGCAGTAGCGTTTTTTGACGTAACCTAAACGAAAATAGTCGATGGAAATATGAGAAAAAAATGCAAATTGTAATTCTTTATCATTTCAAATTTCGGGTACCTACTGCAAAATATTAATCCAAGAGAACTAAAATCCCGAAGCCAAAATTTTCACTCTAACTCTGTCCAAAAATTCACTTTAAGCCTACATAAAAGCTGTTACATGATACCTGTGTTCCTACTTTTGTACGTTAAAAGTGTTCTACTTAACACGTGCACGGTGACAATGGAAAACTCCGGTAACATTTTCAAAGGGTCATCCGGAATTTTTTTCATGACTACGTAGAATTTATGTATTACATACAAAACAAGGCTGTAGTATCAGTATATGAGTAGCTGATGCCGATAACTGAAGAATAGACATTATAAGGCGTTGAAAAGATAGATCAAAGCATAAGAAAAAACACGAAATTGATCGATATCTTATTTATTTTATTTAATTGATCAACTGCGACATATTTAATAATAGTAGATATTTGCAATGCTGGAACAAATAATTGTACGGTGACAGGTCGTGTAAGTGGCAACTAATGATAATTTATTAAAAATTAATAATAAAGAAGTAAAATATTGTTTTTAATATAATTCCTTTCTCAAAAAGTATGTTCCTTTGGAATATTTGCCAGTATAAATTACATTCTTACACCTGAATTCTGAAAGCACAAAAAGCCCCATGAGGAATAGCACCGAAATCGAAATTCGGACCGCCAAAATCAATCACCGCGATCTTTTCTCCTCGCTTTAATTGAAATAGCTTTGTGCGAAACTATTGCTGACTTTCAACTGAGATTTGAAGTGAAAATGACTATTTTATAGCCACTTCAAACAACGTTCTCTATTTATAGTTGTTATTATTTGCTGAGGTTTCTATAAAAATTTCGATAAGAATTTGATGAAAATGCTTATTTCTGTTACAAATATTTTGTGTCTCGAGGGATATAATATGATTATATAATGATATATGATATTGATTTATTAAAATAAGTGACTGCCTCGTTGGTCGTGTTGGTTGAAAGTGCGACTGACGATCGGAAGGTCCTGGGTGCAATTCCCGAATCGCACACTACTAAACTATTCTAATTTACATTTTCTGGCACGGAATCTGGATATGTGCCCTGTGTATGATAATAGGCTCACCATCTATTCCATAGTGAGACGTAAACGTAACTAGGGAAACGTGGGACTGTTCTACATTCCTCTGTCTACTTCTTCGGGGATTACAAGCGTTAAGTGAGATTACGTATTAAAATAAATAAGTGGTCAGAGTGGCCTATAGACAATTGTTTCATCGATTACCAGTGTTTTATCTGCCTTGAAAATACTGTTAACCTGTTTTCAGTATAGTTAGCGCAAAGTTGAAGAAGTTATAATAAATGGAAAGAAAAAAATATTGTAAAGGTATTTGTCCCGCTTGATTGTCTAGTGCTTTTCGTCGATTTAATACTAACCTTAATTTAAAATTCAAATAAAATACAAATGCAATATTTGAACAATTGCAGTAAGAACGCTTTGCATGTTCAGAACCCCAGGTTCTATGTTAATTCAATCCATTCTAGCGTTACTTGTCTTGTGTGCCAATGAATACTTAATGCCAGAATGATGTATGATCTCATATTTCTTTATATATTGCCAACTATAATTAGGTATTTAAAAGTTTTAAAAGAGTAACGCAGTCTCACCATAATGATTGAGGTGTCGCAGTAAAATTGTTCTCAATATAATATTTTAAACATCCATTTTTAAACGAACTATGAAACAGTTTAAATTTCGGTGAAAGCCTTTGTAGAATATAATCATAATGAGCATGCACGAAATTGTGAAGTTGGAATATGCCTGGACCACGTTAAGCGCGGCCACCGAATAAACTTATATCATATTTTGTAAAAGTTTTATGAGTCCGTACGAAACTCAGATTTATTTGACCCAACTATGTCATGTGGTTTTAACATAAATTTATCAAAATTCATCAGCACATTTTAGTTCACTTGCCTATGGGTCTAGACTAGTGTTTTATAGGAAATACTGTTAGTGGTTAACGTCTCATGTTACAAAAGATCGGTTCATTAACGTTTATATCCCACCTGTACAGAAATACCTAGGTCATTTTTTATTTGCCACGAGAAATTCTTAAGATACTCCGCTCGAGAAAGGGCGGATACAGTCGGACTCAAAGGCAAAGGGCAGCTTTATTTTGCACCGGTCCCTTTTGGGTCGGAGAAGTGACAGTACCATCCAGAACTGATGTCTTGCCGGAAGACATACCCAAATGTAGTAACCCTACATTGATGTATATCTAAGCGTACCAAAAACTATATTGCCGTGAGTCAAATCAGAAGTTTTGCTACGTATGCAAAATTCGAAATTCTCCTTTAAATTTTAACTGATGTTGGATGCGGATATCTTCGTGCTGCTATGTTATAAAAAAGTTCATCCTTGAAGATAACTTCGTACGTCTGTTAACCAGTTTAAGATTATGCAATTAATTTACACCGAGACAATTTCCCCATTCGAAGGCTTATCAAAGGCACAAGTTATAGTCGTTTTACTTTAGTAGAATGAAGACGTCTTTGATACCCGCACTATTAAAACAAATTGACTTCAATATCACTCGAAGAAAACGATTAAGTACCAAGTCCTTTACATAAATATTGCTTTATAATCTGACTATTCTTAACGATCACTTTTACATCTGAAGTAGGTATATTTAAGTTATAAAATGTTTCAGGTAATATTTTTTTGGGATTATATAATATGTAATGTGTACATCTACCACTTACACATGTATCCTTCTATGTATGTGTGGCGTCAGCTATATAAGAATTGAGTGCGCGGTCATAGATGTGGAGCTTTAAAAAAACAGAATGTGCTCGCCGGGCTCGATGTTTAACCGACCGAGAAAATTACACCCGACCACTATTGTAGTTACATTAAACGTAACCACTCTCAAATTTGCTGAGATAATGGACTGAATAATAACATATTAAGACTGAATAATAAAATATACATAGTTTAAACTATAGTCTTATAAATTTTATCTCAAATTCTGAACACAACATTAACTTATCGTTTGTACAGTCTAGGTGCATTCTGTTTGAGTTTCACTTCAGGTTCTGGACAGAAAAGACCATAGTTTGCTTTGACCTCTCGTGATATTTCTGAAACGAAATAGATTATGGGTAGATACTGATAAAACAAGTGTGCCTGTACTATATTTAAAGAATAATATATTAATGTAATCCCAGAATATGTAAGCAGATGAGTGTTCTACTGCACTGTTCTCCCACTTTTCACCAGTTCATCATCATCAGTTTATCGCAGCCCACTGCTGGACAGAGGCCTCCCCTGACGGGTTTTACACATAATCTCTACGCTGTGCATGCGGGTTGGGTATCCTAGAGCACAGCCTGACTAGCATCTACGCTACTACTCATAAGCGGTCAGGGGATTTAGCTGTGCCTAGACA
>DWTO01004034.1:0-11940 GCA_018244755.1 Jemadia pseudognetus
GAGTCTGGATTTGTGCCCGGTGCATGGCAATAGGCTCACCACCTATTCCATAGTGGGACCTAAACGTAACTGGTGAATTGTGGGAGTGTTCTACACTCCTCTGCCTACCTCTTCGGGGATAACAAGCGGGATGTTACGTTACGTGTAGACATGTTTTTCTGTGTCCTTTGTATTAAGTTATATGTATGTTGGTTAATAATTTTTTTATATGCATGCCTGAAATAATTTGAAACATTTAAAAAAAGTTAACGAATACGATAGCCACCAAGGAGTCTTAAAGTTACCTAACAACAGGAGTGTGTATTAAAATTTATTTCACTTGCTATATGCGCGTCGAATAAAGAGGTGGTAATTTTGTTTTGTAGATGAATGATAGGTTTGTTATATGCAGATGCGGGCGTACGGCACGTGGCGGTGTCCGCGGCGCGGCTGGGCGCGTTGGGGGAGGCAGCCCTTGATGGCCGCGCGCTCCGAACCCTGCTGCTAGTCGCCTCGCACCTGCATCGCCTGCACCCTGCTGCGCTTGCGTAAATATACTTTAGTTGAATTGAGCCCTTAATGCTTTTTACGTGGCCCATAAGCGATCTGACGTGATATAATAATACCGCCGGGTAGATGGTGCGAGAATATATTGACTGCAATGGGCTGATTTATTGATTACTTACTGTTAACTTGGTTACTTAGGATATAAAGGGCGAACTTAATGTTTGATGATTATGATAATAATGATAATCGTTAGGTCTAATATCAATTTTTGGTTTTAGGTCAATGACATCAACGCTGGCGTCTTTAGACTTAGGATACAACGAATTTACAGAAATACCAATAGAAGCACTCCGCGAACTCAAAGTACTGAACTGGCTCAATTTACAAAAGTGGGTTCTTCTCGACATAAACACTTTTTATCGATATAAAACGGTTTTATTATAATTATAGTTTTACTTTGTTTCAGTAATTATATAAGTGACATAGATCCGGATATGGATTGGGGGGCGTTAACGGATACCCTGAGTAGTCTATCGCTCAGTAATAATCACATATGCACTCTAAGGGAGGGGGCACTGAGCTCGTTGCGACATCTGGCGCAACTGGAGCTGGATGGGAACCGTCTTCGGGAACTGGACGCCAGGGCCCTGCCTATTGGCCTGGCACTACTACGACTCTCCGACAATTTGCTTCCTCGGATACCTTGTCAAGCAATCGCTCTCCTCCCTCGCCTCAGACATCTCCACCTCCGCAACAACGTCCTCCAACCAGCCTTCAATCGCACATGTCGGAGTGAGAATTCTAAAATCGATTCTCTCGACCTGAGCCACAACGAACTCACAGACAGTTACGAGTTTGAATTCCATCACGGGCTGCAACTTAAACAGCTCATTTTGGACTTAAACGATTTTACATCAGTACCGCCGTTCGTGCTAGATTGTGGCAGACTAGAAAAACTGTCCATATCCTTCAACAAGTTAACCCATTTATCCGACGCTACAGTTTACGCTCTCAAACATGACTTGGAACGATTAGATTTAGATCATAATGAGTTGTATTCTTTACCTGCCAGTATTCAAGAGTTAGTTCATTTGAAACATCTATCACTAGCATATAACAGATTGGAAGAAGCCCAGGAATTGCCACCGCGCTTACATTCACTATCGTTAGCTGGCAATATGTTGCCGTCTTTTCCGTCAGGTTTGAAAAATCTGGCCCCGGCATCTTTAGTTTATTTAGATTTAGGTTATAATCTGATTACTCTGGTACCTGCAGAGACATTCGGGCAATGGTCAGAAGCTCTGACTACGCTAAGTTTGCGCGGGAACCGCGTTGCGCAACTTGCAGTAGGCGTTTTTCCTCCTTTGCCTTTGCGCGAGCTCGTTCTTAGTTTTAACGACCTCTATTACGTAGAGGCTGGCGTTTTTGCTAATCTGACTCAATTAAGAGTTCTCGAACTTTCTTCAGCGCTATTCAGCGGAGACGTGCCTGCCGGCTCGTCACTGGAGACCTTGAGTTGGTTAGGCTTGGATAATAACAATATTCACTACTTCTCTTCTGACGATATGCAAAATTTTCCCTCGTTAGAGTATCTCAATTTAGACTTTAATAAAATAATAGAATTTCCCAGCGAAGTGGTGAGGGCGAACGGCACTTATAAATTAAAGGAATTAAGACTGTCGTATAATTACATAAGTAAGATAAACTCTGAGTTTCTTGTCGATCTAGGGGAGGTGCAAAGTGTAGATTTATCTTACAATCGCTTACAAAATGTGAGCGACAGGAGCTTCACTAATTTATTAAATCTAGTTTATTTAAGTCTAGCCGGTAACGTGGTAGAGGTCATCGCTGACAGTGCATTCTGCGATTTGCCCAAACTTGAGGTGTTGAACTTGCAGGAGAATAACCTGGTAGAGTTCTCAACACGCTATTTTGAAAACGTGTCAGACGATGATATAAATTTTGCAATAAATGTTAGCTATAATAGGATATCCTCTTTAGTTGGCGGTTCGCCAGTTCTTATAAATGTATTAGATCTGTCTCATAACGAGTTGGAAACTATTTCAAAGGTTTTCTTTGATTCCATGGGACCATACATTCGACAAATATTGCTTGCTCATAACAAATTAACTCAAATAGATAGTTCGGGATTCGGCTCCCTACCGAAATTGGACATATTAAACTTATGCTATAATAATATAAGTCTAATAAAAAGGCGAGCTTTTGCGGAAATGTCCTCGTTACAAATCCTCGACCTGTCGAACAACCATATTGGACAGTTGTCTGTTGAACAGTTTTACAACCTGCGCAGTCTCCGGCAGCTGCGCCTCGATAGTAATCGCATTCGGGCGCTGCCGCGGGACGCGTTCAAGAATACGCTTCTTGAATATCTAGATCTTAGCAACAATCAATTAGCATTATTTCCGAGCAGTACTTTGGCTCAGGTCGGCTTTACACTGCGCCGTTTGGAAATGTCGCGAAACCGGCTGGAGTATCTCGACGCAGCCATGTTTCATACCACAGCTTTCCTCCATGAGCTTAACCTCGCACAGAATGCTCTCACTGTGTTATCAGATAATACTCTTGCGGGTTTGCCTCGCTTGCGCCATCTCGACTTGTCTTACAATGCGATTAAGGCCAATTTCAAGGAGCTATTCCATAATGTCCCCCGTCTGCGTCGTTTATCTTTAGCTGGTGCGGGTCTCAAAACCGCACCTCACCTTCCGCTAGCGAACCTTACAGAACTCGACCTTAGTATTAACCATATAACGTCGTACCGTGAGAGCGATGTGCGGCATCTCGCTAATTTACATGGACTCAATCTCGCCGGTAATAAATTTACATCAGTACGTCCGGCGATGTGGGCCGCACTTCCTCACCTTATATCCCTAGATATCTCACACAATCCCATAGTTCGAATATCGCGTGGAGCATTCGAGGGTCTTGATCGCTTATTACACCTTCGCATGGAGCACTTGAGATATTTGGAAACAATCGAACCACGTTCGTTTCGTCCTCTTGTGTCCCTCCGTTCCATCGCTGTGGAGTCTCGGACAAGCGAAGGTCGTGATATTCCGATAGTTGAAATTGTGTCAGCGACGCCTTACTTAGAATCCTTAACAGTTCTGATACGAGATACGGTGTTGGATTCCCAATTTTATGGATTACGGGCACCTAAGCTACGTGTCTTACAAGTACGAGGGAGGAACTTGGAAAAAGTATCGACGCATGCTTTTGGAGCTTTTGGAAGACAGAAAGCTCTGTCACTGCGGTTGACCGGTACTGGCGTGATGACGCTTCCGGCGGGACTCACTCGGCCGCTGGCGCACGTGCCACACCTCGCCCTAGATTTTAGCGACAACCGGCTGGTCACTTTTGGCTCGTCTACGCTATACCCAAACCTTACTGGTTGGAATCGTTACGCGACCAAGCTATTGCCAGGTAATTTAAACTAGCATGCCATATTATAAAATTTTGTGCTCAATTGCTCCTTAAAATGTAAATACATTTACTATTTATATATTTAATATAGTAACTTCAATTCGTGTAGAAAATTAATAATTTCGTAGCCGGTATTAAGAGTGGTCCGGCTTTTGCGTTTAACGTGTAAAATTTCCCAGGTGGGCTTGTCTTGACGGGCAATCCTCTGCGCTGCGGTTGTTCGGCCTCCTGGGTGGGGTCGTGGCTGCGAAGGTGGATGGCGGAGGTAGGCGGCGGCTCGCGAGGCGCTCGCGACGCGGCAAGGCGCAGCACCTGCGTGACTACACCACGCGCGATGCCTCGGCCTCTCATCGAGTGGCACGCTGACGAGGCAGAATGTCACGCGAGCGCCCTCTCAAGCCGCGCGAAACCGGCATTCATGTGCCCATCCATCATACATGTCGTACTATTTGAGCTTCTACTCGTGTACGCATTCAGCTAGTGACTGTGACGAACTCCACAAATAAATTGAGTACTGTGATAGCTCTAGAAATCACCTAACAAGGACTGTGAGCCCATCCAGGGTTGAGTGCGTGATTCAAGTGCTATATTTCCAATTACTGTTCTTTAGCGCTATATCTACTTAGTGTCAATTCTCGAACACGAAGTGAAATCTAATATTTGACAAGACATCAGTAGTTATCTTCAATCACTCAAAACTATACCACGCGTATACATATAGTGCATATTGACACCAGTTTTGTATAAAATGTTTAGTACTCGTAGGGTATGTGATTTTTACTGCTGATATTTTAAATAGTATTTCGATTTGTACATATGTATATAAGTATGTAACTTAATTTTGGTACACCAAACGTGAGGTCTCAACCAGGCGCGCACTATGCGGCAACGGCTAATTGATCGAAAAACGAGCAACGAATATTTGTTAAATGGAAATGTTTGCTTTCATTATAAATAACCGAGTCATGCCGAATTCTGCCGATACAGATGTTATTGTGCTGGTGTAAATTACGACGATATAATGATTATTATGGAAATGAATTAACTGTGAGCCGCTGATACAAAACGATTCTCGCCTGATGCGATGAAAGTGGTCTGGAACGAATCCTATTGTTTCAGCTGTAGGACAATTATTTCTTGGTCCATTGTCAGTGCTTCCTCGTCATTTGTCTTAGTTGCGCTTATCTAAATGTTTTTAAAGTGAGTGAATTCGTCGAGAGATTTATAAGTGTCCATCTCTGAAGCCGCCGCTATCTGGTGCTTAATTATTAGAACGAAATTAATTATCGGAAGCCCAGGTACACGTCGACACAGCGCCAGTGTCGGAAAAAGCTCCAGTCTTTTTAACCGTTTTTATTTCCAACCCATTATTTAACGGATTAGTAGCTCCACAAAATAAAGTGTTTTTCTCTTATCTGCTCTTCTGCGCTTTTTATCGACATAGGTATTTGTGCAAGAATATTGAAATTCAACCAGAATAGATTTCTTACTAGTGTTTTAAGCTTAACGTTTGGTTAGTAATATTGCAAATAAATCAGTTACATTGTCAATATTGAAAAATGTTAATGATTAACATTGAATAATCGGTTCGCCACTACTACTTTATAACACAATTTTATTAAAATATTGGAAATTGTAAATAACCGAACATGGTGGATGAGTTGAAGAAAATAAATATTTTTGGATATATAATGTGTCTTATTTGATTACTACACGACCGAATTGTGATACTTTTTGTCGTTTGACGGAAACTTTGACAGAATTTTTGTGTCGGAGGATTATAGTCGTTAAGTGGCTTGTTATTAAGCATATTTTTAAATGTTTATAATTGTTTTTGTTATATAGTATTTGATAAAGCATAATAAACGATTGTTGTCCTAAAGAAAATTTAAGTTTGGACACATTATATAGTATTCATCGTTTATTTGCTTTGAATATCGGAACTGGGACCGAATGTATGATTGCTGATAGTAGGTATATGAAGTATAATATAAAATTGTCGAGAGGATCAAAGCCATCTTGTCATCAACACACTCGTCGATTCTGCGTGCAGCCAACGCCCCGCTGATCGTTGATTATCACTCGGCCTTACCATATTACACATTAAAAACGAAAATCTTTTTAAAACCGTTCGTTCGTTTGGATAAAACGAAATGTATACATACATCATGATAACCTTGTATCTTATAACGGTATCTGGGTCATAATCCAATTGAAAGTCATTCTCTTGGCGCGTCCCTCGGCGCAGGTCTGTGCGTGAACTATACTGTTACCAACTTCGTTACAAAGTTTAATGTGTAAAGCTATTTAACTACAAAATTAATGGAAACGGCTACGTCCATAATGATACTTGAACAAAATTATGTACGAAAGACATTTTATTCGAGACGAAACGTTGAGTTATGTTCGTATGTTCACTTCAATCTCTTGCCTCCGGTGTACTGTTGGTCACATCTTCATGGATTTATAGATCTCTATTTATTTATTCTGGGATCAAATAATCATATTCATAGACATGTTTTTATTCGCTACACGTATATAATTATGTGTAATATTAGTAAAACACATTCAAATTTAAGAAATAAAAGATGATTCAAATTTAAAATGCAATCAATTTTACATTCTAAAGATCTCAAACAAATAACAGCCGGCTTCGTGTTTTTGATGCCTTCCAGTCTTCTCGTTACAATTGTCTAAAGTTACGTTTTCAATGGCGATGTCCGAAAGAAAATCTAATCACGCTTTCTGACCGTTCTGCATAGAAATTTAGAGCAAACTCCATGCAATGCGACTTTGTTCACTTCAAACAATAAGCTGGATGGGTTTTGATGTCCACTTGCAAATCCTAACACTGGGATGGAGCTTACAGTTACTGCATATAATTCACTCGTATTTTCTACACCGCTGCCGCCGCCACTGCATGCAATATAGAGCGCTCTATAAATAGTACATTTTGTGGGAGACAGACGAGTGTCGTATTTGTAATTTATAAACTGTTCACTTCATGAATGATATTTAATGATAAAAGTATACACTTAATCATCATTAAGAATTTTATAAATCTCGTAACATATGCTACGCGTACGATACATGACATAGAAAACACGATACAGAACGATACAGATACACAACACATGTGTTGCTATTGGACTAATGGTACTGAGAACTAAGAATTCCTGGAATCAGTTCCTCATTAATAATCGCCTAAACTAAATAAAACTAAGTGCATTAACTGTACTGATCTGTTGGGGCGTTCGCACAAAAAATCGATTGTAATTTAGTTTCCGTTTAGCAAAACTGGGATATATGGTGTTGTAAGTATTAAATCCTAATATCGGAGTGTGTATGACGAAATCGATTAATTTAGAAGCACATCAAGTAAAGAAATAAAGAAAAACATTAAGGGATTCAGTAGAATGAGATTGCATATATATTATCTGGTACCGTACTGTACATATAGGAAGCCGGTCTTGGTATTTCAATAGCAGCCCCTTAAACACTCCCGATATCTTATCCCTTTCGGCCCTTCTTAGATAGAATTACGTTACTGTGATATACACAGTTGCAAACGTATATACCTACATACAACTAACAATACAAACAAAGATTGTTGAAATACCGATACAGATGTGTGATTCCATATGAAATATCGTTGACAAATGGACGATATTTGATGACGACTGTATTTGATGACGATTATTCGTATTAATTAATTAGTATTTAACAAATGATTAGCTTATAGAATGCTTAATTAGTGATAGAATATCGTTTTTCGTTTATACATAATTTTTAAAAATTGGGCAATTAAAAGCGTACCTACCAATTTAAAATTTGAAACGAGTTCTGTAACGTACACGATTATTACGAATCCGTAGTAAAGGTTTCATTTCTCGCGTTTTACTTTTATGTATATTAATTTGTCTCAACTTATTTAGAAACAGTACAACGCCATTCTATAAAATGTATTCTCATAGTATGTACAATTACCACCGTTCATTAAGAATAGCGTTAAAACAGAATAATAGTTTTATTTTTCAGCACAACCGGTATAAAAGTGGCACCATTAAGTTGTGTATAATTTTACACGCTGCGTTCCCAAGCCCGGGGCATTCTCTGTATCAGTCTTACGTTGTTGCGATAAGAGTCAAATTGGCTTATTTTGCGTTGGTTTTTGATTAGTCCTTATGCGTTTAATATAAGGTTGATATTCACGAGCAAGTTGTTGATCCAACGTAGGATCCAAAGGATTACCGTCCATTTTGAAGTCGTATACTCACACTATCCTTTTTAAACATATTCCAGAGCCTCTGAGGGATTTACAAATGCATCCAAAAGCTTTGCATACATCATTTATGTTATGTTTTCTTTTATGATACCGGCGAGAATTCTTTACATTAAAATTATAAGTTAGTATCGGACACTACATATTTATTTCGTTATTTATTTCGTTATTTTATTCAGGCCCATCAACACGTGGATTACATTAAGTATACTAAGTACATATTAATATTTTGCGTATATCCCCAATACGATTTAGGGGCGCACAATTTTCGTTGCGCTGAAATTGCAAATAGTAAATTAAAAAAAATTAAATTAATTTCAATATTATCATTACATTTACAATTACATTGAATTAATATTTACAATGTATTTCAATTGCATTTACAACACAACATATTTACAACTATAATCACAATCACATTACATTTACAATGATTATAATTACATTTTTTTACAATTACATTTTTATTACAATCTTCTTATAGATAAATAAACATTTATGTCATCAAATTAGATTTTGAATATTAACTACAATAAAATTTATATGTTGTTATAATTAGTAATTTTTCTTTTAATTTGCATCAACGTGGCATTAAAATGGTTTGTTCGTTCCGTAGGCACTGGAGTTCGTACTTATATGAAGGCTCGTACAGTGTTAATGTTAGATTAGGATGGGATGAAATGGATTTCTGTTTGTGGGACCTCTCTCGTCGCATCTATGTGATACACCGTGATGTACAAGATGAGGGATTCTGTTTATTCTCGGTTTATTCAGCTTTCATTTGATTCCACCCAAGTGAAATATAAACATGGAGTAATAAGTTGTCACGGAACGGAAATATAAGTTTAGAACATGCATGTGCGAGTAGATTGATCATCATCATCGTCATCAGCCTATCTCAGTCCACTGCTGGACATAGGCCTCCCCCAAAGAGCACCATCGCGCCCTGTCCTCGGCTTGCCGCTTCCAGCTTCTGCCTGCAGCCTTTCGCAGATCGTCACCCCACCTGGCCGGAGGTCGTCCTATACTATGTTTGCCGAACCGCGGTCTCCACTCCAGAACTCGCTTACTCCACCGATCGTCTGTTCGTCGGCAGACATGACCAGCCATTGCCACTTCGGTAGGTTGGTGGTAGGTACTAATCGCAACAACTATTCTATCTGATATTCTATCTGAGCGAACTGCAGCTGCTGGGAACTGGGCAGTTGGTGCCTCATCAGACAAAGCCTGAGTAAAATGTTCACCATTTGGCAACATTAATGTACTTTAGAAGTAATATCATTATCTCATTCGAGTACCATCGACATCCCAAACCATCGATCACTGGAATATGAGGATGTATATGGTAATTTGAAAATTAGCGGAGCGTACTTAGAATGCTATATACATTTTACGTCTCAAAGGTCTAAGGCATAGGTTCTCAAACTTATTTTGTTTAGTGTCCATTTTGAAAATCAATTGTTTTCCAAGGCCGTTAGATATGACTTTATTTTGAATATACCCTGAGTATCATATAAGTATTGCCCTTGCTCATAGTTAAAACTTACGTTCTTAATAATATTATGAACTTTTACCGCCGTACTGAAAGCCTCCAGCGGCCACAAGGGGGCATTACCGCCTACTTTGAGAAAGAGTGGTCTAAAGTGATCAATATTGTAGTCGGGTACTCGTTACTTAGAGTTAATGTAATGAACTTTATGCTAATGTACAGTTAATAATTAATATCAAGCTTTTAAATCTATTCGTAGTTTAATGGTGAAGGAAAAAGTAGTGAGAAAACGTGCGCATCTTAGAGTTCTTAAGATAGCAGTAATACTACAACAATTGATAAGCCTTGACAAAATCCTTAGGTAACTGATGAAACGTGGGAGTGTTCTGCCTACCTCTTCGGGGATAACAGGCGTGATGTTATGTTTACGTTTAGAGTTCTTTATAAAATACGTACCTGCTTTATTGCCCAGTCTCGTTTATTACCTCAGAACACAATGCAATATTCACTGCAAATTATACTTCACAATTCTTTTTAATCAACTGTACTAAAATAGCAATGAGTGAGACGGTTAATATAAGCACAGAATGAATGACATGTGACAGTATCCCACCAACTGTTTCGTAGTCTATACATGGCGAATCGCTGATTGCGCCTGGCATTGTTAATTCGAACTGAGCCAGCAATGTACAACTTAGATACAGAAACAACGGCGAGTGTTTGCGATTAAAAACGCAGCAGTGAAGGCTGAGAGGAATAGTGCCTAGTGAAGCCTACATGCGAGTATGAAGGTTTATTAGGGCGTTTAGTTCGGCTCATCCGTTCCTCGTCCGCCCCACTAACGGTTCACTCATTACTTCGAGCGAAGACATCCTTGTATGAATATAACGCAATCTTTACATACGTGCATTGCATACTATTGCTTCAGAAGGGTAGTAAACGTTTAAAGTATATAAACAGATGAAAGATTAAATTCGCCTCTTAAGCGAAGCTAGTCTATTAGGATGTATAATATAATAATGAAATATATTAACGAGGAAGTTGGTTTAGTGTAGCTTTTGTAGTTCGGCATCCTCCCCGTAGGCAGGCGGTGTAATGATATGTAGTTTACAAGATAGCAGTAGTTGGCGGCAGTGAGATGGATGAGAGGCAAGTTGCGACGAGCGGCGAGCGCCCGAGGAGGTGTTACCTACATGTACTAACTGTACATTTTACAAGTTACGAATATTTAATTCTGCTATGAGCTTAATTCTGTAGGGGATGTAATAATTTGAATAATTAAAACTTGCACGTATGTAGGTTTATGTTTTTTTTGCAATCTCTCATAGGTATATAAAATACTAATTATTTGACAAGTTTTTTGAAACGTGTATATTACGAGTAAGTATAGAGTTCGGTTGTTATAAAGGTGTATTCAGAAATGTTACTTCAAGTGTTGGACGTAAAATTGATTACCCAGATCTGGCTCGTGATGATAAAATTTACAGTATAATTAAAAAAAGAAAATATGCGAGGATTCAAATCGGGGCAGATTTAAATATGGTCGAGTAGTAAGTAAACTATACTGGTAATCCGGAAGTAGTGGGTTCGATTTCCACACAGGACAAATTACTTTATGATGAGCATAATTATTTGTTTATTACCTGCGTGTGAAAGAAGTATGTGTATAAATATTAGAACTTATATGTAGTTTATCCGCCATTTGATTTCTACATATAACACAAGCTCTCTTTGAGTCTACCTTGGTATAAATCGGCCATGTGTGGAAGTTTCCTAAAATAAAAAACAATAATAAAGATTTGAATTGTTTTATAACTGAAGCCTCGTGAGTGTCTCGAGGAAGCGCTACGGAACGCGCCCGGAGCGACGGACCGCCCGCCGCCCAACAATCTTGTTTTTAATTTTGTACAGAAACTTCCAGAAAATAAACCAGCGAAATGAACATTTAGTCTTAAGTAAAACGTCTCATCTTATTTTTTGGGAAAGTAAAAGATTTTGTATTCCGGTTTGTGTAAGATCCGCGCAATCAAAAATGTACAATGCGCTGAATGGGTCACTGGAAAAGTATGGTTTGGGAATAACGTTCGTATCTAGCTATGCAAAATACTTTAGAAGTGGTGTTTTAACGTATCGTTTTTGGAGAATGAATACTTAACTGGTACATAAACTATCAAAATACCGGTAACCTAGTCTTTGTATTATTTAAAAGTAAAAAAGCTCTGCGTTACAGACAATATTATAT